>JAQZBX010043639.1:0-21599 GCA_029593785.1 Cabassous unicinctus | reverse complement strand
AAAAAACTAAAAAAAAAAGAAAAAAAGAAAACCTGCAAACTGCATCCAAAAGCACATTAAAAGAATTACACAGCATGATCAAGTGGATGTTATCTCAGGTATGTAAGTGTGATTCAATACAAGAAAATCAATTAGGGTAATCGATCACTTAATAAATTGGAGAAGAAAAATCACATGATCCTCTCAATTGATGCAGAAAAAGACATTTGACAAAATACAGAATTCTTTCATGCTAAAAAACACTCCAAAAGGTAGGAATACAAAGAAGTTTCTCCATATGGTAAAATGCATATATGAAAAATTTACAACTAGCTTTGTTGTCAAGGTAAATAGACTGAAAACTTTCCCAAGACAAGGATGCCTACTGTCACCACTGTTCTTCAATATTGTGCTAGAAATTCTAGCGAGAGCAATTAGGCTATCTACAGAAATAAAAGGCACCCAAATAAGAAAGGAAGAAGTAAAACTTTCACTATGAACTGATGAAATAATCCTATATCTAGAAAATCCTGAAATATCCACCACAAAACTATTAGAACTAATAGACGAGTTCAGCAAAGTGGCTGGATACAAAATTGATATATAAAAATCAATAGCATTTCTACACACTATTAAATGAGCAATCTGAGGAGGAAATCAGAAAAATATTTACATTTATATTAGCAACTAAAAGAATCAAATATTTGGGAATAAACTGAACCAAGGACATAAAGGACAGGTATTTGGAAAACTACAAAATACTCCTAAAAGAATCTGAAGAAAACCTAAGTAAATAGAAGGACATTCTGTGTCCATGGATGGGAAGATTAAATATCATTAAGATGTCAATTATGCCTAAACTGATTTACAGATTCAACACAATCTCAATAAAAATCTCAACAACTTAAAAAAAAATAAAAACAGCTTTAGAAAGGTATAATTTATATGCCTTGAATTCACTCACTTTTACGTTTACAATTCAATGATTGTTAGTAGAGTAGTGCCATCCTCTCCAAACCCCTCTTTATAATGTGATCTTCATTTCCAAAGGATCACTCACGCTCTTTATTTTAGCATTTTTTCTTTATTTTTAAAGGAGCTTTAGATTACACAGATGTTACATCAAATTATAGGTTATTATTCTAAGCCAAAATCAGTGTATTAATGCACTACCTTCCTACTAGCATTGGGCCTGAATCCCAGCAATGAGCTTCCCTGGCACAGAGGGATTATTAACAAACACCAAATAGAATGCATTTGGATAAAGCCTTGACCACAAGGGGAAATATAAAATATAAATGAGTTTGTATGGCTAAGAGATTTCAGAGTGAGTTGAGAGGTCATTCCAGAGGTTATGCTTATTGAAGTCTCAGCAAAAATTCATTGACTGCCACAGTAAACAGTGCCTCAAGCAGCGGGGCTCCTGAGGATTCTAGAGACATCTAGACACTATAAGCTGGGCAGACACAATGAGAAATTTGGAATCCTGTCAGTGGGCCTTTCTTTGGAATTTATGCTCCCCAGTGTAACAGAGTTAGTCTCATTTATAATTTCCCTAAATATCAATCTATTCTATTCTTCTCTCCTCCTCCCCTCAGGTAATTGAGCCCCTGGTTTGTAGCCTGCCTGCAGAACCTGGACTTGTGCATTCTCACAATCACATGAGAGACTATTATAAAATCTCATACTCTTGAAAGATATCTCTTGTTGATTCTGTTTCCCTTGAAAACACTGACTAATAAATATAGTGATGAAAGGAAAAATGAAAAAAAGTTGTATCTCTCTTCCATTTTAATGTAAGCATTGTGGGCTAATAAATTTCCCTCTCATCACTGGCTTTGCTGTGCCCCATAACTTTTGACATGTTGTGTTGTCATTTACATTCATCTCAATATATTTGCTGAATTGTCTTGCAAATTCTTCTTTGACCCACTGATTAAAGTTTGATCTTCAATCTCCATATATTGATGAATTCCCCCTTTTTCCATCCATTATTAATTTCCAGCTTCACTCCTTTATGTTCAAAGCATTTTGTATAATTTAAAATTTTTCAAATTTATTGAGACTTGTCTTGTGACCTAACATATGGTCTAACTTGGAGAAGGATCCATGAACACTTGAAAAGAAATTATATCCTGCGGTTTTGGGGTGGATTGCTCTGTGATGTCTGTTAGGTCTACTTTATTTATGATATTATTCAATCACTATGTTTCTTTATCCTCGGTTCAAATGTTCTATCCAATAATGAGAGTGGTGTACTGAAGTCTCCAAACATTATTGTAGATGCATCTGTTTCCCCCCTCAGGTTTATCAGTGTGTGCCTCATGAATATTGTGGCACTCAGGTTAGATGCATAAATATTTAGGTTAGTTATTTTTTCCTTAATGAATTGCCACTTTATTAATGTATAATGACCTTCTTCATTCCTTATAACAATTTATCATTTGAAACATATTTTGTTTGATATTAATATTTCTATTCCAGCTCATTTTTGGTTACTATTTGCATGGAATATCTTTTTCCAAACTTTCATTTTTACATGTTTGAGGCCTTACATCTGAGTTGAGTCTATTACAGATAGCATATGAATGGCTTATATTTTTTTATTGATTAATTCAGTCTAAGTCTATTTATTGGGAAGTTCAAATCATAATCATTCAATGTTATTACTGTAACGGTTTTATTTTCTTCATCCATTTTGTCCTTTTGCTTTCACTTTTCACATCATTTTTTTACCTCTTAATTTCCCCACCCTATATTCTTCATTTCCATACTCTTCTCCGATCTACTCTTCCTGTTTTTTTTTTCCTTTCAGGCTGGAACATTCTCCTTAGTATCTTTAGTAATTTTGGTCTTTTGGTAACATATTCTCTCAGGTTTTGCTTGTCTGTGAAGACTTTGAACTCACCCTCATATGTGAAGGACAGTTTTGCCTGACACAGAATTCTGTGCTGGCAATTTTTCTCTTTCAGTAATTTAAATGTGTCATACCACTTTCTTCTATCCTCTATTTTCTGATGAAAGGTTGACACTTAATCTTATTGAGTTTCCCTTGTATGTGATGCTTTGCTTTTCTCTTGCTGCTGTCAGAATCCTGTCTTTATCTCTGATATATGTCTTTCTGAATAGTAGATGTCTCTGGGTAGGTCTATTCATGTCTATTGTTTGGGGAATGATGTCCGTCTTGGATATTAATATTTATGTCCTTCATAAGGGTAGGAAAGTGTTCAGTAATTATTTCCTCCAATATTCTTTCAGCCCCTTTTCCATTTTTTTCTCCTTCTCAGACATCGGTAATGCCTATGTTTTAGCATTTCACATGATCAGGATCATTCGATTCCCTGAGAGTATCATTGATTAATTGCCTTAAATTATGTATCTCTTCAGTATATTTGGTTTGTTCCTTTGGCTGGCCTACCTGTTCCTGTTTCCTAGTATTGCTTTTAATTTTTTGTTGATGTCTAGGCATCTGTATATGTTGGTGAATTTCCTCAAATGGCCAATTTCTTTCTCTTACTTTTTGTAATTTTGTCACAGTTCTTTGATATTTGTTTCAACTTATTCAAAGCCTTTAAAATTGTTCAGCTTAAGTTATCAAAATTGGGCCAGGGACTCACTGGTGGGGTAGAGATTTTCTCCTAGGTGATAAGATACAGAGAGAACCAAAAGCAGTTTTTTAATGCAATTTCCAAATTGGCCAGCAGATGGCCCATGTTGGCACAGGTTAACATGAAGAGAAAAGCTCTATTTTCCTGTGAATTTGTCTGGCCAGAGTGGAAATTCAAAGTGGGGTCTGCTGGCTAAATTCACTGAAGAAAAAATGCAAAATTCCCCTTCTTTTTCCCTTTTAACAGCTGACAGGGGTGAAGATGTTTGTTCCATGCTCAATCAGCTGTGCTGAGCCAAGGGTTTTACCCCAGCTTAATATCTTGGGGGTTGGGGAGGGGGGGGCTTATCTTCCTACTATAGGCATTTGGTAACCCATGTTTGTTGTTTCAGGTTCTTTGTCTTTCTGTCCCTCACCCACCTGGGAATTGTGTAGTACTGTCCTAGTTTGCTGACCTCAAAGATTTTGGATCTTTCTCTCTGATTTTGAAAGAGAATTGAGACCTACCTTCCTAGTTTGATGCCATCTTCTCACATATCCCCTTGTCTTTGGTTTTCATATGCTTTTCTCTACACTAAACTTTTTCAGGAATTCAGAATCTGATGGTTGTGCAGACAATAGCTCCAGCTGCCATGTTGTCAGTTCCCCCACAAAGAGACTGAGGTTGCAAATAGATGAAGAAATTCTCTGTCCAACAACCCACAAGAAACTGAATTCTGAGAACCTCCATGTTAGGGAGATTGGAAGCATAACCTCCAGTGCTACAATATTGATATGATTATAATGGAGCCTGATAGCTTGTTTACAATGTTGTGAGAGACATGCAATATTTAAGTAAAATATTGTTATCCAATAAATACGCAAAATTCATTTTTCCCCTAAAATTATTAAGAACAGAAGCTTGATCTGTAATTCAAATTAGGAAAATTATCTATCACAAAGCATAAAACCCCAAACCACATCAAGGATATATAGAAAGGAAAATATGTTTTTGTCCTTCGAGATACAAATTGCAAAAAAGAAAATGTAAAAGTTTTATTCTTCCTAAATTACTTATATAATTAACTGTATTTTCAGACATCAAAATATAGATAGACTCTTTAAGAGTTTGAATTTTATATTAATATCTCTTCTGCTTGAAAGTCAGATCTGAGGAATACAGGCCAGCTTCTTCCTGAGAAAAGTGAAGGCCCAGATTTATCAAAGTCTTTGCTATCTCCTCCTCCTGTTCCATTTACAGTAACAAATCTTCAGAGATGAATGACACAGACAAATTTGGCTAATGAAGAGCTTTAGGAATTGAATTCTTAAGCCATTCAATTATAATAAACAATCAACCTGTGTTCTACCACACTAGTAATTTATGGTCATGGGAAAATGTGTTCCATGAGAGTTCTCTTCTCCCAGATTCATCATCTTTCTCAAGAGACCCATGCTCGAGTCTACCTTCCTTCCAGTCCTAAGATCCGAGCTTCAACCTTTTCTCTCACCCTGCCAAGTATTAACATCACAACTATACTCCTCAGTCATGTCTCAGCAGGAACAAGATGCAGCATAATGAGTGTCATGGGAGATATATGATTTAGAAGGGACTTTTAGGAATAGTTCCTCATCATGAGTACTGTTATGACCGTAGAGTTATCCATATTGGAGAGCCCTTTAATGCAATGTCTGAGCTCTGAGACCTATGGAATTATGTTCTTTGTGCTATTGAGGATTTCAGAAGTTGCATCCAGAATTTTTCTTTCCTTTACCACTGGCCCACACTTCCATAGGCAGTGCCACTCCCATAGCAAGAAACGGATCCTTCTAAACTGGCCCATATGCACTCCAAAATGATCATGAAAGTGGTGAGGAAGAAGAAGGGGATGACTGTAATCATGATATCATGGACCATTTTGAGGACACCTAATTTTAGGCTCTGAGTTAAGTGATCTATGTAACTTGTTTCATTTCATATGCATAAGTATCCCCATGTACAAGAAATGCACATTATCATAATTTAACAGATGAGGAAAGAAGAGAATCTTCTTATCTAATTTTTACCTGGTCCTGGAAACGAATTGGTAAAGCCAGGTTGCATCTAAGGTGTGAGGCTCTAGACACAAGGCACCTTGTCAATCCAACCTGCCATTTAAATTCCCTGGTCACTCCAGGCAGAGTGCTTGAAGGGAAACAACTCATCTCATTCATTTCTGACTCCCAGAGCATAAACAATGTTTGTCAGGGTGTAGCCAATCAATCAAATAACCTCTAACTTAGAGTTCACTGTAGTTATATGGATTTGAAAAAATTTATTCTGTTGCCATATATACAAACAGTGAACCCTAGGTTAATCCATGGACTTTAATTACCTGTACAATTATTGAAATGCTTATTATCAATTGTAAAAATGTTCCAAACCAATGTAAGTTGATATTGGTGGTATGGTATATAGGCATCCTGCATTTTATGCATGACTATTTTAAAAACCCACATCTTTTCTAATAAAAAATTCAATTAAATATTGATTACTCTTCCTTCCTTCATTAGAACAAAGCAGTAGCAATATGGTTTCCACACCATGGGTAGTTTGCTCTCTGTGTTTTCATCCATTCCACGTATGTCCCATAGAATTAAATACAATATTAAAAAATAAGGCTGGAGTGTCTATGGCATGAATTTTTAGGGTGTTGTTATTTTCCCTTATTAAGTTCCTTCTCAGCAGACAAGACACTTTTTAAATCTCTTTAGAAGGTTCAAATAGTCTGAGGCTATAACTTTTCTTTAAAGATTTTCATGGTCTCATTAAGGGAGTTAAGACATGTAAATGCAGGATGATGGTGAGGAAGTTTAGGAAAGGCTTACTGAAGGAAAGCATTTTATCAAAGCCTTAAAAATGCAGCAGAACCAGATATCTGGAAATGCCTCTTGGGCATAAAATTTTTCTAGTACTCATGGTTTTCTTTGCTGCTATCTGAATATTTCTCTATGGGCACATCTTTTTGGATGTGAGGGAGCATTTTGGTATCCAAAGTAAGTCATAATCACTGCATGTTTTAGTCTGATAACACTTATGGACACTTCTAGATTTGTCATCTCTAACCACACTTTTGGCCAAATGTGCAACTCTTTTAAATATATATATATATATATATATACTTTACTCAATGCTTTCTTAAGTTCATACCTATTAACCATAGTATAGTTATATCTTTCTTATCTATTTATGCAGGTGAGATGTGAGGATGCACATCACTGACTGTAAAAATTGAGTTCATTTAGGAAACATATGTTGAGCTTTAAAAATACTGATGAACAAGCCCCACCACCAGAGATTTTGATTTATTCAGACTGATTGTGGACTGAGCAGGCAGGTTTCTTAAAGCATCCCAGGTGTTTCTCATGTGCAGCTGTGGTTGAAAATTATTATGTCCCACCATTTTTCAAAAATGATTACTATTTATTGGGTCCTTCATTGCTCATAAGCAGATGATGAAGATCTTGAAGGGATAAGACATCACAAAATAGAAGATATGAAAAAGTTAACTCTAGTGGCATACATTTTGACTATTCTTGAAAATTATTTCATTTATCATCTCCATTTATACCATACACCTCATCAGATATTGGTTATTTAGCTATTTTCTCTTTGCTTCTAAAACACCTTCCTGTTTGTGATGACAGGTTGGTAATCTTCAAAAAAACTACTTAGATTTCCCATCAGTAATTCTTTTTAGGTTTTTCAAGTAGTGGTCAGTAAAATTCATTATGTCCCAATAAGTACAATCTTCTTCCTATAACCCCTTGGCTATATATGTGTTATCATGTATTTTATACCTTTCTGTATTTCAATAAATACATATTTTTTTTATTAGAAGAGATGTTGGTTTACAGAAGAATCATGTATAAAACATGTAATTCCCATATACCATTCCACCACAAACACCTTACATTGATGTGGAATGATTTTTAAACTGATGATACTGATGATGGTACTTTTTTTAACTGTACTATTTTTAACACTAATTAACCCTATCGTTGATGAAAGATTATACAATAGTACTATTAACTATTGTCCATTGTTTATATTAGGTGTATTTATTCCCATACACCACCCTCTCTTAATAACTTGTATTAGTGTCATACATTTGCTATAATTCATGATAGAATATCCTTATTATATTTTTACTATTAAAATAGTACATTATCTATAATAAAATTCCCTGTTATACAGCCCTTTGTTTTCTCTCATAATTTTTATTCTAGTAACATATATGAGCTAAAGTTTGTCCTTTTAATCTTGTTCAACTCTATAATTAAGTGCTGATAATTAGACTCATAGTAAAGTGCTACCATAACTGCCATTCATTTCCAAACCTTTACAATCAACCTAAATAGAAATTCTGTACAAATCAAGCAACAACTCCTCATTGCCTATCATCAATCTATCTCCGGGTAAGCAATATTCTAGATTCTAATGCTATGAAATTGAATATTATAATTAATTCATATCACTGAGATCATCCAATATTTATCCTTTTATGTCTGGCTTATTTCACTTTGCAAAATATCCTTAAGGTTCATCCATATTGTGACATGAATCAGGACTTCATTCCTTTTTACGGTTGAATAATATTCTATTTTAAGAATACTATGACATTTTTTATCCATTTATTGGGTTATTGACGCTTGGTTTGTTCTGTCTTTGTTAATGGTGAATAATGCCTCAATGAAATTTGGGGTGCAAATAACCATTCAAGTCTCTGCTCTCAATTCTTTTGGATAAATACCTAGTAGCAAGCTTCCTGGGTCATATGGTTACTCTATAATTAGCTTCCTAAATAACTGCCAGACTCTCTTCCACAGAAGATGCATCATTTCATATTCCCAACAGAAATGAATGAGTATTACTATTTCTTCAAGTCTTTTCCAAAATTTCAAGGTTTCTGTTTTATTTTTAAATACCAATCATTCTAGTGGATGTGAAATGATATTTCATTGAGGTTTTGATTTGTATTTCCTAATAGTAGTATTGTTAAATATCTTTTCATGTGGATTTAACCATTTTTATATTCTCTTTGGAGAATGCCTATTCAAGTATTTATCCACATTTTAATGGGCTTGGTTTCTTTTTACAGTTGAGTTATAATATATATATATACATATATATGTAAACCATTATCATTTATGTGGTTTTCAAATATCTTCTCCCATTGAGTAGATTGATTTTTCAATTTTGTTACAATTTTTTATTGCAGAAGAGTTTTTAATTTTGAGGAGGTTCCATTTTTCTATTTTTTTCTTTTGTTGCTTGTGCTTTGGATGTAAAGTCTAAGAAAGCATTGCCTAACAAAAGATCTTGAAAATGCTTAACTTCATTTTCTATTAGGAGATTTATAGCTGTGGTTTTTATATCTAAGTCTTTGATTCATTTTGAGTTAATTTTGCAACTCATGTGAGATAGACATCTTCTTTCACTCTTTTGCATATGGATATCATGATCTCCAAGCACCATTTTTTGAAGAGGTTATTCTTTCCAATTGAGCAGATTTAGCAGCTTTGTCAAAAATAAATTGAACAGTGACATCATCAACATGGTGACATAAAACATCTCCTGGAAAAACCTCCACAGAATTTCAGTGAATGGAAACAAATTTCACTTGCATAGAACTCTGTTTGATAGTAGAGAGTGGAGGACTCCACAAACTCTGAGTCAAAACAGAAGACAATATCTGGGAGGAAACTCTGTCTTGCACTAGCCAGTCCTCTCTGCCTCTCCTCACTTAGTCTTGTGCATCTTGGTTTCTCCACGGCAGCAGGGAGGGTCTTTTCCACCAGTTCCAAAGACAATAAAGAAAGTCCCAGCAATGAGTTAGTATCCCATGCATATCCAGGTGCAGAGACCCAAATCCACAGAGATCCTGGAGAGAACATGAGCTACTGAAGAGTTCTGCATACAGAAGGACACTTATGGGTGAGGAGCAAGAAACTGCAGGAGTACTGTGGTGAGTTACTGAAGACAATCAAACCAGTTACAGTTGGGTAGATTCCATAAGTGCAAAACTGACTTTTCTGGAGTGACCCATTTTTATATATTGAACTCCTCCAGCTCTCTTCACCAGAAAACTCTAATGGGAAAGAAAAAAAAAGCAGAAAAGCCTCATAATTTCTTTCAAAATCCTGGTGAACACAACTAGCATAAGACAGGAGGCTCCAAGATGTGAAAATTGTAAGGAAATTTGGGACACTGAGTAAGGGAGCTAATTTAAGCAAATCAGATTAACTGATGGACAATAACACACACACACACACACACACACACACACACATACACACAAACAGTACAGATCATGATTCTCAGAGAAAAAACAGAGGAAATAAAGCTCTCTCCTAGAGGTGAAACAATTACACAACAATTGAAATATTAATAATTGTATTGCATTACAAGGGCAAGAATAAGATGAAGAAGACCCGAGAAAACCTGATCAGTTATATGCAGGTTATTTTAAATATCTAGAATAAGTTGCACTAACTAACAAAGAAGAACCATAAAACAAAGAGAATCAACAGTAAACTCCAAACAAGGGGGAGAAACTGACCTTCAGAATTAACTCTTCAAGATAACTAGATCCTTAGACATCAGCAAAAAATTACATCATACTAAGAAAGAGAAAGATATGGCTCATTCAAGCAAAAAAAATTTTTTTCAGAGATGGCATGTAATTTGGAGCAACTAGTGAAAGTAGTTCAAACAAATCACCTAAATCAATTCAAGGAGAAGAAGGAAAATATCAATACAGTGCCAAAGGATATTAAGAAGACAATGGGTGAGCATAAATAAGATTTTGAAAGTAGAATGGGAAACATAAAAAAATGATGGGGATGAAACCATAATAGTGGAGATTTAAAATATACTAGAGGTATAAAACAGCATATGTGAACAGGTAGAAGAAGGAATCAGTGAACTAGAATACAGAACAATTAAAATCAAACAAAAGAACAAATAAAGAAAGGAATAGAAAAATTGAGCAATGTCTCAAGGATTTCAGTTACAGAAGAAAGCACATGAACATACATGTCATAGGTGTCCCAGACGGAGAAAGGAACGGAAAAGGTGCAGAAATAATATTTAATGAAATAATAGTCAAAATCTTACTACCTTTGATGAAAAACATGAATATGCTTGCCTAAAACAAAGAACATACACCAAAGTGAATAAATACTAATAGATCTACTTTGAAAAATTTACTAGTCATAATATCAAATGCCAAAGATAAAGATTGTATTGGGTAAGCTGCAAGGGAAGAGCCATTCTTCACCTAGTAGGAATGTTCAATTAGATTAAGTGCCAATTTTTAAACAGAAAACATGGAGATGAGAATACAGTGGTAGGATACATTGAAGGTGCTAAACAGAGCAAAGTAAAACTCCTGAGGAGACATAGAATTTGAAAAAACAAATAAAAAATATTCAAACAACCAATTCAAAAAGATGAAGGAAAATAAGTCTAAAAAGATAAAGCATATTAAGAAAACACTGTGAGCAGAAAGAAGAATTTTAAAATGAAAGGAAGCATAACCGAAATTTTCAGAGTGAAAAACAGTAGAAGAGATTAAAATATACTAGAGGTACCCAACAACAAATTTGAATGGGCAGAAGAAGGAATTAGTAAGCTAGAAGAAACAACAGCTTAAATATTATGGACAGAAGAAAAGACAGAAAAAAATGGGGAAAAGTGAGCCAGGCCTCAGGGATTTGAATGCCAACACAACACACACAAACATAAGTGTCATGTGTGTCCTAAAGGTAGAAGAGAAGAGAAAAGGGGCAGAAAGAATATTTGAGGAAATAGTGGCAGAAAAATTTCAAACTCTTATGAATGATATAAATATACCTATTCAAGAATGGCAACATATCCAAACAGAAAATAATCTTACTAGATAGATACCAAAACACATAATATCAGAATGTCAAACACCAAAAATAACATTACTATCCTGAAAATAGCAATGGAAAAATGATGATCCCACACAAGGGAGATTCATCAAGCTAAGTGCTTATGTTGCATCAGAAAACATGGAGGCAAGAAAGTCAAGGTAGGATATATTTAAGATACAGAAAGAGAAAAACTGCAATTCTATTTTTTTAACCTGACAATATTGTGGTTCAACTTCTCTAATAAAATACCCAAAATGAGATTTTGCACATACACTAAAATGGCTATTTTTAGAAAAAATATTACAAGTGTTGGAGAGATTGTGGAAAAGTGTTGGAACAGTCATTCATTGCTACTAGGGTTGTAAAATTGTGCAATCACTGTGGCAGATAGATGGACAGTTCCTCAGGAAGTTACATGTAGAATTACCATATGACCCAACAATGTCATTAAGAGACATATACACAGAAGATTTGAAAGCAGGCACTCAACATTTATTTGTACACTGACATTCATCACTGCATTTTTCACTGTTGCCAAAGATAGAAGCAACCCAAGTGTCCATAAACCAATGAATGAATAAACCATATATATATATATATATACACACACACACACACATATATGATGGAATATTATTCAGCTGTAAAAAGTAATTGGAGTCCTGATGCATGCAATATGGATGAACCCTTAGGGACATTGTGCCGAGTGAAATTTCCAGATGACAAAGGAGAAATATTGTATTATATCATTGATGTGAACTAATTAAAATAATAAAACTCATAGAAATAGAATATAGGCTGTGAAGGTATAGATTGGTGTTAGAGAATGGTGACATGATGCTTAATTTGTACAGAATTTCTCTTTAGGTTGATTGTAAATGTTTGGAAATGGATAGTGATGATGGTTGCATTCTACAGTGAGAATAATTAGCACTGAATTATGTTTGTGAATGTCGTTAAAAAAGGAGGTTTTGGGGCATGTGTGCTACTAAAATGAAAGACAGATGGAAAAACATAGGGCTATATAACACAGTGAATCCTGTTGTGGTCAATGGACTAGGGTTAATAGTGCAAGTTTAAGAAAGATCTTTCATGAATTATATCAAATGTATGAAATTATTATAAGGTGTTAATAGGGTAGTATATGGGAAAATGTATCTAATATAAACTATAGGCTATAACTAACAACAATATTTTAATATTCTTTCATGAATTGTGACATAGTCACTATACTAATGCAAAGTGTCAATAATAGGGGGTATATGGGAATATTGTACTTATTTCAGGATTTTTCTGTAAACCTACAATTTCTCTAATAAAAAATGGTTTAAAAATAACTATACTATGTGGAAAAACAGATAAAATATTACATATTGTATGTTTCCATTTATATAAAATATAAATATAAATAAATCTGTAGAGATAGAATAGTGTTTATGTAGGAATAAGGAAGGATAGAAAGATTGAGAGGTGACTGCTAAGCTATACAGAGTTTTTCTATTTGGAGTAATGAAAATTTTCTAAATGCACAAGTCTGTGATTATACTAAATGCCATTGATTGTACACTTTGTATGAATTGTATGGTATTTGAATATATGTAAATCAAACTCCCTCAAAAATGGTATCTTGGTTCAAATTATGAATTGGCAGGTTATTATTTATTTTAAAGTGTAAGATTTTAGTAAACACTTCATACATACAAAATATAGATGTGAAAGGTATTAGCATTCATATGTACTGCTATAACCTTCTAGAGAATGGAAGACAATCATTTCAAATCCAAAAAAAAATACAACACTACTGCAAGAGGTACTGGAAACAAATATGTAGCAAATATATGAAAATAATAATAGCTAAAGGTTATTGAGGACTCCAAGTTGAATTAACTGACTTCTGCTCAGAAAGATTATTGTATCATTTAACGACTGCAGCATAACAAATTATCCTGTGTGGGAGAGGGAAAGGGTGGGGCATATGAGAATACACTATATATTTTTTTTGAGGTACTGGGGGGCACGGATTGAACCTGTGACCTCGTATGTGGAAAGTGGGACTCAACCTTTGAGCCACATCAGCCTCCCTGAGTTGCTTTTGTCTATTTGTTTGTTTGTTTTGCTTGTTGTTTATTTTTGTTTTTTCAGGAGGCACTAGGAACCAAACCCAGGACCCTCCATGTGGGAGGCAAGTGCTTACCTGCTTGAGCCACATCCACTCCCCTACCCTATATTTTTTATGTAATATTTATATAATCTAAATCTTCTTTAAAAATAAAAAATGTAAAAGAAAACTTTTATTACCACATGTAAGTCTATGGTGCACAGTTGATTTGATCTCTGCTGAGTCTTAAGAATATGTCACCCATATGTGTCAACTGGTGAGGTTTGCTTGTTTTGTCTTGTTTAAAGAAGCTTGGCTGATATACTTGGCCTTCCACATATTCTCTCATCCTGAATCAGGTGTGCATGGAATTGTTCAAATGGTAGAAACAGTGTGCCTAGAGAGAGGAGCACATTTATGTAGGCAAAGTTTCACTTCCTCCATATTCTATTAAACAAGGCAGATAAAGCACTTCAATTCCAGATAGGATCCAAATGGATAAAGAGATTCTACTTCATGATAGTTGGAGATTTAAAGTCATACTGAAAACACAGCCATACTGAAAACACAATACTGAATTGTGTCCATCTCTGTAAGCATTTTACTCAATGCATAAATCTTTATTTAATCAACTTTTATTCAGATCCTTGAAGAATGAAGCCTTGAATGTTGGTCATTTCCTCCTCCAATCACAATAACTGAATGAATTTATAGTAGAAGAGAGTAAGTCAGTACATAGGCTTAATAAACAATTATGGAAATCCTATTCCATAAATTCAGTTCCACTTAAAATACATTCTCTTCTGCTGACCTCATTCTCCAAGATACCATACTTAGTGAAGAAAAAATAAACATTTTTTTTTTCCTTCTAGAGAGCACATTGAGTTCAGAGTCTTCATGTTTGTTCACTGAATAATGGATTTAGAGGACTGTTCTTTCCCTAAGATATTGCTGGCAATACAGAAAATCCCAGACAGTGTTTGGAAATCTAGGTAGATAGAAGGAAGGCTTTATCTGCAGTAATTCCAGAGGTGCATAGAAGGGCATGTATGGTCATGGCTTCCAAAAGAACATTCTTAAAAGTTTATTTATGGAAGGGGCTTTGAGTTTCCTGCCATTCATTCATTCTCAGTCTAACTCTGCTCTAAATTTTCTCTCCTAGGTACAAGTTTTAGTTCTTTTCTAATTCCTTATCAGGGCTTCTTTTTCTTTATGCCTTATATTTGCTATGCATTGTGATTTTCACCATTGTATCTTTTTTTTTATTATTTCATTGGTGGCATTCTTTCTGTCTTCTTCATATTGAGAATAATTTTATTTAAAAACAGTACTTGCAAAGAAATGTAATATATAACCCAACAAAGTTGACAAATTGGTTATGCCTGTATAATAAACATCATACAAACTCCCTCAGCTCTGCTTTTTTATACATATGTTCCTCACTTGTGGGACACATCTGTCCTGACTTTAACATTATAGATTAGTTTTGTTGGGTCATGTTTGTTATAGAAATCAATCATAAACTTATATTACTTTTATTAATTTATTTTATTTTTATTTTATTTTTAAAGAAGCTATAGTTTACATACAAACTACATCAGAAATATAGGAGATTCCCAGATACACAACCCCTTTCCCCTCCCACCCTTTTTCCCATTAACAACGTCTTTCATTAGTGTAGAAAATTTGTTAAAATGGATGAATACATATTGACACATTGCTAATGGGAGAAATATTAAATACAAGTGAATTTAAAGGTTAAGATTTTTCAGAGTGAGTCAGGAGGTCATTCCAGACATTACAATTGTGCACATCACAGGAGGATCTCATTGAGTGCCAGAGTAAACAATGGCTCAAGCAGGGGTTCTCCTGAAGGCTCTAGAGACATCTAGACTCTATAGGCAGGGCATAAAATCTCAGGAATTCAGCACTCTGTGGGTCTTATCTTGGAGTATATGTTCCATGGAGGGGAGAATGCAGTGGTATGATGTATGAAAATTTCTGAAAGAGAAAATTTGCCTTCCAATAATTCTATATCCTGTGGTACTGTCTTTCAATACTGTAACAGAGTTAGACCCATTTATAATTTCCTTACACATGGCTCTTTTGCTCCTTTTATTGAATCTATAATTAGATTCTATAATCTATTAATCATTAAATATATGTACCAGAGACTTAATTTTTTGCTCTGTTCACATGCAAGTTGAGTCCTGGATCTCGGCGGTGTTGCAATAACAACTCTCCGGTTCTTTGGACTCTCCCAGGACTACTATCAAAAGAATGATATTGGGCAATGCCTACCCCCCCAAAAAAAACAGAAATTATCTATAACTGCAAGCAAAAGAGCTACTTTGACCTGCCCCATGATATCTAAGCCCCCTCCCAATCAGAAACAGAGTAGACATCACTATATCCTATCATTTGGAAGAAATTCTTCTTTATCAAATTACCACCATTCACCTGTATCCTTTTCATAATCTACAAGGGTGCCCAGGCTAATATTGCTGGGAGGGAACCTAAGGATGAGAAATAGGACCATGGTATTGTGGACTGAGTTGAGGGGAAAGAATGACAACACTAAGAGGGAGAAAAAATAATCAGCCTTTTCCCTTCACCACTGGTGACCATGACTTAATAACATGAGGGAACATGCTGAGATTTTTCATTAATTATTAAGGGTGTTAATCACATTAGGGGATGAATGCTATAACTCCTATTATTCATGAAAAGGTATAAAGATTTAAAAAGATGTGGTTTTTATCAACTTTCAATAGCTAATATGTTGTAGATATTAGATTCAAAACCACTTTTACTTGATTCTAAAAATGTTGAATTTAAAATCATTAAAACAAGTTTAATTGCTTGACAAAAATGTCAATAATTTTTACTTGAAATATTTTCTACATGAAATATTTGTTTATCCTCATTTCTCATCTTACTCTAGGGGTGTTCAAACTGTACAGTGGCTTGACACTTTACAAAAATATCACTTTATACAGTGCCAAAATAAATTATATTTTGCTCTTTCATTCTTTTTTTCTGGATTTTGATAGGATATAACCATGGTTTGAAATGCTGCCAAAACCAAGGAAGTTTTGCATCTCAGAGATGACAGAGCTTAGGTCTCTTATTTTCCTTTATTTTTATTTAATTCCATTCTCACTGTTTGTTGAAAAGATATTTTTGCATATTCAAGTATAGGACAGGGAAATCCATAACAAAATTCAATCCTTAGTTTACACATCCAAGGGAAACTTCCCTGCTGGAATTTCAGAGCACAGTTTATAAATAATTTGGGAATGAAAATGTGATATTGTCACCTTTCATTGAGTGCACTGTTGACCTGGTCAGTGCTTCTGGGGATAAGAAGTGCCTGGTATTAACACAGACCCAGAAAGCCATTGTGTTTGATGTGGTGAAGGTTTGCCAGTGTGTCTGTGAGAGAGATTTTATTTCAGAAGGAGATGAGGAGTCTTCAGGGCAGCGGTGCCTGTGCAACAAAGCCTAATTTGTATCTTCTATAATATATAGCACACAGCACAAATCTACAAATGGAAATAGGGCTGGCCGATTTCATTTTGTGGGATACTTTGCAACCCAATTAATAAAATGAAAGATATGCAACATATGGATAAATGACTGCCTATATTTTGAAATTTAATTAGCTCTAAGACAACCTCAGTCTTAACAGTTCTCTGACACCATGTTTTTTGACACTCTGTCTTACTCATTCACTGACACACTGTTTTTAGAAGGACTTGAATATTTGAAACAAACCCTCTTTAGAGCCTTTTTCTTAAATGTTTCCTCTGCTAATATACACTCTACTCCTGATATCCTTGTAGCTTCTGTCTCGTTTTCCTGGAAGTCCTGTTCTATCAATTTGTCAGTGATTCTCTCATGAGCATAAGTACAAAGCAGCAACTTAATTGCACTCTCTATTACCTGCTTTCATATTCACAAAGCACTTGCAATTATTTTACAAGCATACGGTTATATAAGTTTGCTTATATTTTTCTCCATCAACAAAATATAGGAAATTGTGTTTCATCATTATATACCCATTGCCTAGAAATCAATATATATTCTGCAATGAATGATTCCTCAAAACATGTAGAATTCATGAATGCTTAGGGAAACAGTTGAATGTAGAATTGGAATCCCTAATCAGAGATGGGAATAGAAATTCTCTAAAGGGGATGAGACACCAAAAATGTACAAATTAATTTTTACTGCAAAATATAATATATAGCATTTCCACTAATTTAGTAATGCTTGTTAGTGTGAAAAGTAGTTAAATTATTTTTCTGTTTCCTGATAGTCTCATCTACCACATGTACCAAGATAATGAATCACAACTTGCTGAATTTCTTATCCTGGGACTATCAGAGGAATCAGAATTGCAACCCTTTTTCTTTGGGCTCTTCCTAACTATGTACCTGGATACCATCTGTGGGAACTTGCTCATCATATCAGCCTTCCTCTCTGACTCCCACCTCCATACACCTATGTACTTCTTCCTCTCTAACGTATCCTTTTCAGACATCTGTTTAACCTCCACTATTGTCTCCAAGGTGCTGGTGAACCTACAGACACAGAACAGAATCATAACCTATGAAGCTTCCATCACACAGATGTACTTTTTTGTTCTCTTTGAAGGGTTGGACATGTTTCTCCTAACAGCAATGGCCTATGACTGCTTCGTGGCCTTATGTTTCTCCCTGCACTACATGGTCATTATGAACCACAGGCTATGTAACCTGCTGCTGTTTGTGTGCTGGGTCATAAGTGTCTTGCATTCCTTGTTACAAAGCTTACTGATGTTGCCACTGTCCTTTTGCACACACTTCAAAATTCCCCACTTTTTCTATAAGCTTAATCAGATGATACAATTTGCCTGTTCTGATACCTTTATCAATGAGATAATGAAACATTTTGGAGCTGGGCTTCTGGGTAGGGGATCGCTCACTGCCATCTTTCACACTTACTCCAGAATTGTTTCCTCCTTATGTGTAATCTCATCAGCTCAAGGGAGGTACAAAGCATTTTCCACCTGTGTGTCTCACCTCTCAGTTGTTTCCCTATATTTTTGTACTTCCATAAGGATGTACATTACTTCTGCTGTGTCATACAATGCACATTCAAATGCAACAGCTTCCATTTTATACAATGTGATGACACCCATGCTGAATTCCTTCATCTTAGACTGAGGAACAAAGATATAAAGGCAGCTATGAAAAAGTTCTTCCAAAATGTAGCCATAAAAGGGACTTTGCCCTTGAGCTGAAGAAAAGACAGGATTATCAGGTCTCATAGACTCCATGACAGTAATTTTGCTTATTTGATAAGATTGGGGTAATAGAACCTCCCTGCCTTAAAGTCCCATGAAGTAAATTTTAAATCAAACAGTGTATTACTATAGAAATTTTGTTTTTGATGATGTACTACAACTTGTAATATGAAACCCTGGTGTGCACTTTTAAGGGGAACTATCCAATAGGATGTAAGACTTGGTTACATGTTCTTTTTATTTTCTTGGACCATTGTCTTTTAGTCACTTGAAAACATTCAGTATGGCCTAGAAATAGGACTCCTTTCCTTCCTCAGAACAAAATATCGACCCTTTTCCAAAATTTTATCATAAATATTAAATGGCATGTGAGTGGTCAGAATAATTTTTTTCTATATCCAATTCTGTTTCAAGTATAGCAGGGAGTTGTATAAAATGGCAGCTTCCCACCAAACTCAGAGGGATAAATCAGACCAAAGAAAGACTCAGACAAGTTCAGGTTGGTGTACAAAAAACATTTAACAGGAGGCATATATGAGCACTTGCCCTTGATGGTCTGGAAGGGAGATCATCTCTCTTGGAGAGTCTGAACCCAATCATGGCCTAAGTCCTCATCCATGGTGATGGGCAGCGAGAATGGCACTTCAAGACTCCAGCTGCACATGCCACAAAGCAAGATAATTTTTTATACTACATGTCTACATGCAAAAGGGGAGGACATGTGAGGGGAGCATGTTTAAAAAATGCAGTGTCCACGACAGATAACCAAGTACTTGACAGTCACTGTGTTTTCCAGCAGGGCAGAAATTACACTTTCACAGTACTTACATAAAACAATAATAGACATTGTCAGTTAAGCTGTTACATCTTTCTATTGATGAGAAGCTGGTCAAACAGTTCACAGAATAGATTATTCATAGAGCTTCCTGGGAGAAAAGTCTAAACATAAAAGTTTTACTTAGTCACAAGCTCACAAACAGTTATTTCTCAAGGCTTACTGTGTAACTATTCAGAAATTAGGTGCTGCTCTGACTAGAATGGAAAAAAACTGGAAGGGTTGTGGGAAAAAGCAAAGTCATGTATGCTACAATCCTCCCTGTATCACAACTCTTACAATCTTTTGCCACCTCTTCTGCATAAAGTCCTAAATGTGAAATGGAGGGTTCAAATGTCAGCATTGTGCTATTAGTCCACAGCTAAAATATAAATAAAAGCAAGACAAGCAAATGATTATCACAGTGAGACTACCAAACAATAAGTTGTAACTTTAATGTGAGAGTAGGTTTGTGAGCCAGGAGGGAAAACATCTACCAAGGAATATAGCTGTTGGGTTAGGCAGTTAAAGCTCAGCTCTCACTAAAACAATGGAAAAAGAGCCAAAGACTCCCTCTGGGATCTGATTCGGCATAGAGAACACAGGACACTACTTCAGAATACCCAGGAGAGTGAGGCACAGAGAAACGAAGAAGCCAAAACAGCAAATCGTGAGCTTTTAAACTTGCCAGGTGCTGGGAAATGCTCCCATCCCCCACCCCAGAGATATTAAATGAGGGTAAAACTCCTGGTAAACTGCATCTACATAAAAGTAGAGCAGATATCTTCCTCCCTTTCAGCTCCTTTGGATATATATAGAATGAGAAGGTGCTCTGAGACATCTAGGAAGATACTGGGAAGCTAAAGAAGCCAGAGGAGAACCATGGGTTGTTTGCCCCTGTGGCTGAAAGTGCCACATGTACCCCACCCTTCAGGGCAAATAGCCTAGGTGGAGCCACTGACTCCATGCTCTGAGGGGTATGAGGGCAAATTCCCTGGAAACAAGAGGTGTTTGGGAGGGTGGAGAGTGGTCTCTTCATGGTGAGTTTGGCCAGTTGAGCCACCTTTGACTATCAGAAGGGACCCCAATTTACAGGGAGAGGGGAAGGGGATCTACTCAGGCACGCTGTCATGCACAACTGCCCAGGGAAAGAGAGGAATTTGATTAGAGAGGAGGCAGGGACAGATGCCTAATCAGCAGGACTCTGGCAAACTGCAAGGAATCTAACCTGCCTGAGGGAAAGAGCCCGGATAGACTTCTGAAAGGCTACCTAAACTAAGGAGACAGGTTAGCTCAGTGGAAGAATTATTGACTTTCATATATGAGTTCCCTGGTTCAATTCCCATCTCTTCTTAGAGAAGTGATCCAGTAGGTTATTGGGTACCCAGCTGAAACTTTATGACAGGGAACATATAGACATTCTCTTTATATTAACTTTTCTTGCAAAATGTTTTTGTTTTTAATTTCTTTTGTAAATTTTCCATATTTTATTCCCTAAAACCTGGTTTGAAACCTGCAGGGGGCAGAATGCATGGCGATTTATTAATGAACACCAGTAGCCTGAGAAGATCCTTGGGGGTCTATGAGGGAAGGCTGTTTGTCCATGTTTATTTTTGTTTGTTGTACTTTTTTCTGTCTTTCTTTTTAAAGAGTGTTCTGCTACTGTACTGTTTCTTTTTTGTTGTTTCCTTTTCTTTGTTTCTCTGGTTTTTTTTTCTTTGTTTACTTATTTTTTCTACCTATGCTGTTACTTTTCTCTCCTTCATTTCTCCAACTTCTGTTTTCTGTAGTTGTTTTTTCATTCCAACTCTATTTGTTTGGTGTTCAATATTTCTTCTTTTTACTTTTCTCTGACTTCTTTTTACTCTTTCTTTCTTTCTTTTTTTTTTTT
>JAQZBX010043638.1:0-21611 GCA_029593785.1 Cabassous unicinctus | reverse complement strand
GATGAGATGCACTGAAGAACGAGGAACTGGGGTGGCGCAGGTGGCAGAATGCCTCTCTCCCACATTGGAGGTTCCCAGGATCGAATCCTGTTGAAGACAGGAGAAGGATGAGAGGAGAGGGCAGGAAACAGATACAGAGAGTTGCCCAGTGAATGGACACAAAACCTCCGTTGCCCAGCGAATGGACACAAAAACAGCAAAAACAGGGCGGGGAGGAGGGTGTTAAAAATGGATAAAAGTAAAATAAATAAATAAATAAATCTTTACAAAAAAAAGAACATCTTGCCCTGGCTTGTGTTTTTTTCCCTTTTCATCCGCTACCTGCCACAGGTCACCAAGCATTTAGGACTTGATTTTCTGTTGGAAAGCCTGGTCCACTGGGTCTCCTACTCTCTGGCCCCCTCAAACCTCTCTTTCCCCAGGAAGTGTGGGCATTAATCTGGAATTCTTGAAACAGTGACCCAATCTGTTCCAAAATCTTTTTGTCAGCCTGCTGCTGCGGCCAGTCAGCCCCAGTCCCCACACACTGGCCAAGGACAGTGCCCATTCACACGTTGGATCGCAAATGAAGACAACCAGCCTTTCTGGATGCCCAGAGAAAACAGATTTTGGGGGACAAGAATGTATCTGTAAATGTTTGGACAAAGCAAAGATTGTGGACAAAGGGAGATCTGTGGTGAAGCTAAAGCAGCTCAAGCTCTGGACCCCTGATTTGTGTGGGCCCCTTTCTGCCACTCCAGGAGAAACCTTAGTCATGTGTCCACATGGTCACGTTTGTGTGACACTGGCAAAAGGGAAATGCAATCCTCCCACTTATCCAAAGAGGCAAGTGGTTTTCAGTACACATTGACTATCACAGTCACAATTTTGGATATTTTACAGGCTCTTGGAAGAGCTGTGCCCTACAACTTCAGCCTGCCATCTGTGTAAGCTTGAGCTAGTCACCCTCACTTCACCTTGTTCTTCCATAAAATGAAGCCAGTATGAGCGACTGATATTTATTGAGAGCTTGACATACTCTTTTCCTAGCCCTTCATCTGGATTGTTTCTCTCGATTCACCAATTATACCTATGAGATCAGAACTTCTATTATATCCAGTTTACAGAGGAGGAAACAAGCAAAGGGAGTTTTGCTTAAAGTCACACAATCAGTTAGCCAAAGAGCAGACTGGGGGAAGCGGATGTGGCTCAAGCGATTGGGCTCCGGTCTACCATATGGGAGGCCTTGGGTTCGATTCCTGGGGCTTCCTGGTGAAAGCAAGCTGGCCTGTGCCCATGGAGAGCTGACAGCCCACGCCTGCGGAGAGCTGACAGCCCACATCCGGGGAGAGCTAGCACAGCAAGATGATGCATTAAAGGGACACAGACAAAGAAAAGTGCGCAGCAAATGGACACAGGACAGACAGCGAGCACAAACAGCAAGGCGGGAGGGATAAATAAATAAAATAAATCTTAGAAAAAAAAAAAAAAAGAGCAGATTAGGCCCATCAGTTCCAGGTAAAGGAATCTGAATCCAAAGCCAAATCTCTTTCACCGAACAGCAGGTCAATCGTTGCTATTTAGAAAAGGGTTGTGCCTCAATTCAATTCAACTCAGCTTGACAAGGATCTCCAGTGCCTACTCTGTGTGAAGGCTGCTTGTGAAAATTGAAGGGAAAATGTGACATAATTTACAGCAAAGTGCTTTGCAGAAACCGTATAGTGTTTCTAAAGTAGGGAGTATAACCAGATAAGTAGTAAATAAAGTATTTATTTATCAAATCTATAAAAGAGAAAATTCTAAGGTCCTCTAAAGAAACAAGCAACTGTGGGGACGAGCAAGTCCAAATTCCTCAGGATAGGCTGCAAGTGGGGAACTTCGACACAGGTTTTCAATGAATTCCCCAGGAGAAGTTTGCTACCTGAGAAAGAGATGGGAAGTCTTCCTTCTGACTGCTGAAATCATCACTGCTCCCTTTAAGGCCTTCAACTGATTGGATGAGGCACCACCCATTGCTGAAGGCGATCTCCTCTGTTGATTGTAGATGTACTCACCCATAGATGCAATCAATGGACTGATGATTTAAGTCCATAAAATATCCTCACAGTAACAATCGGACCAATGCTTGCTTGACCAAACAACTGGATACCATCACCTGGCCAAGCTGACACATGAACTTAACCATCCCAGGTAGCTTACACATTTTGGTGTTTAAAACATATATATGTAATTAAAGCAGTTAGATTTCCTCTCACTCATTTATAATATTACTATAATGGGAAGTAGTTTGAAGATGTACTGACTTGTTAAAACAACCTGGAAATCCACTTCCCACCATGTTATCCTTTGATGAACCCAAGATGTCTTGTGCCCACAAGTGCACACGCCTTTGTTCTTGCCACAACATACTGAAATACCAGCCCTCCCAGCCCATATGGTTCATCCAAGTTGTGTTTGGTCATCTGTCTATCTCAAGGACAGGTTTTGCTTCAGATGTTAAATCCCTTGCCAGGCTACTAAACCAAACTCTCAACTCTGGATAACTGGTGGTGACAGTGAGAAATGCATTTTTGCTATCATTTCATCAAAATCTGGCAAGGAGGACAAACAGTAATCCATCAAAACTGCCCCTGTTTGAAGCCCACAGGCTGTTTCTGCACTCCAGTTTTTTGCTTCCAGTCAGAATGGAAGCCTTGGAGAACTGGAGTGCCAGGAAGCAGGCTGGTTACTGAGGTCTTCGTGTTCCTTGGTGGACACTCAAGCACACGTTGTGCTCAAATCTACTTTTAACTTCCAGGCTCAGGCCCAAAGCTCTCATATCTTGGCTATTCCAGAACCTGCTGAATATGCCTTACCTTTTATTTCTTCCCCCTCATAGTCATCCCATATATGTATTCCAGAATACATATTTTTCCTCATAAAAAAACCTTCTCCTCTCCTTACCAAACCTACCTTGGCTTTCGTAATGCACCATCCAGACTCAACTTACATTTTCTTTCTATCCCACCCCAATTCCAAATTATAATTAAATAAAAGCATAAATAGCTCCTACAACTCCTGAGCTTTGCCTGCTCCTTTTTCCTGATTCTCCTTAGATATTATAAATTTTGATAGATGCTTAATTTAAATTCCTACCCTCCCCATGAATCCCTTCCTACCTCAGTCCTCCGGCCAGCTATCTCAGTCTCTTATGCAGACATGTGGGAACCCTGCACTGTAGCTACATCTTAATTCCCTATTAGAAAAAGCTCTTTGATAGCAGAAACATATTTGAGTTTATAAAATACCCATGCCCTGTCCCCCTGCAGTGCCCAGCACAACTGCTACATAGAGCATGCATTTCAAAAAGAAAATCTTTGTTGTAATTAAAGATAAGCCTTATTTGGTCTCACAAAACACTGACTTATTAACAGAAAATCTTGCATATTTTCTCTATACAAATGAGGGGATGGGTGTAATATAAAGATCATCTATAACAGAGTTCTCCAGAAAGTCCCCATCTTTAGATATTACTGTAAATCTACTTTCACAAATCATGAAGAACGATAAGTTTGCACAGATATCACTAATTTAAGGGGCCCAATTTTTGGAAGCCAAATTGGTCAAGGAGAGGTTGTTTTTTTTAAATTATTAATCCAAAATCTAGTCAAGTATTTAATCAAATACAGCAATAAAATATGTAGTTGCAAAGGCTTACTTAAAAGGCTAAAATGAAAACCAACTTTAGTAGAACCAGAGAGACTACAGATTGGGGTAGATCTTATTTATTTATGTAATGGTTACAAGTATTTAAAAAGAGAAGCAACTTCAAAAAAGAGAAAATTCAGATAGGAGAAAATATACTCAAAGTACTCAATAGGAAGTTAGAGAAACCCTGAATATCATTCCTATGCCACGTGCTTTTAAAAGAGAAAAAAACAAACCAAAAAACCACCATTCAAAGCCCCTTGATACTCTGGTAGTTCAGAAATAGAGACTTCTGATCACCCTAATCACAGGGTAGAATGTCCCGAATACTCATTGTATCTTGATTTCCATTCAGAGGAGTGCTACAAAGGAAGTGGTACCCATGGAAACCTTCTACATCTGCAGATGTACAGAGACCAAAAAGGAGAGGAGGATACCTTCTCCCCATAAAAGCCCTCAATGGAAGTACCCAGGTCCCTAGAAAAAGAGGGATCTGGTGAACCAGTGAAACGTAGACCAGTCAAGACAAAGGCATCCAAGATAGGACTTTGGCCTGATGTGAGCTTCACTGGTCCCTTTCTGAAGGCATCAGGAGAACAATGCCCTAGGTATTCTCGATTGTGAGATTTCTGATCAGGGCTACTCCTTCGGTTCTGCTGGTACCTGTCTGCTCTGCTCCGATCCTAGAGCTGGAGCTGCTGTCTACACGCTGAGGTCAAGGTCCCGTCCAGAGCGGCTCAGCTTCACTCCAGGATCCATTCATCACAGAACAGCCCAAGCGCAGCCAGTCAATACAGAATTAGATTGCGCATTTAGCAACAGGCCAGTGTATCGACTCTAGGTGCTAGTTTTGGAGCAGGCTTCGAGAGATAAGCATCCTCATCACTTCATTGCTACCTGCAAAAGGGAGAAATGAAAATGTGAGCCCTCCAAAGCTCTGGCCAGGTGTGCCAAGCTGAGCTCAGGGTAGTTGTGGATTTAAACCAGAACTGTGCTTTTATCATCGTGATGGATAGGATTATCAGAGATTTCTCTCCAAAGTACAAAGTCAAGAAATTAGGATTCATATTTACTTAAAAAAAAAAAAAACCTTTCCTGATAGGGGAAAAAGATTTATGATATCATAAGTTAAAAGGCAGACAATAAAATTGTGTGCATAGTATGATTTTAATAAAAAAAAATGTACCTAACAAAAAAAAACAGAAAAAAAGTCAAAAAGGATATAGACTAAAATATTAATTCTGGATGATGGAAACATGAATGTTTTTCTATTTTTCTTGTGTTTTATAAGTTTTTCACAATAAACATGCATTTCTTGGGTAATATAATTTAAAAGAACAAACAGAAGCATTTCCCTGAAAGGAGGGGCTCAACTGTTTGTTTTCTTTTTAGTGGCCTTTAATGCAAAGAGAAATATGAACCCCCTTGCAGAATGAGTAATCATGGACTCTCAAATAAAACCAAATCTAAAATTGCAGATATAACCAATAGCAAAGTCCAAGATGAGACAAAATGTAAAGTGGCCAGTGCCCAAATTTTTCGACAAGTAAATAATGGTGTGGCCTGAAGCAAAACATATTTAGCTTTTTCCATATGTTATAGCAGGGTTAAAAGACAAAGAGTTAGATTCCTACAACTCACAAAGTGTGGGTGAGAAAGTAATTCCAGGAATAACAGAAGAAAAAAATGATGGGGAATTTAATTTGAGCACGAGGGATTGAGCTCATCAACATAATCAAGGATGAGATTTGCAGTAGATACCAGCAGGCTAACCTTCTACAGCCTATGGCCAGGGCAGGACATGAGAGCAGCGGGGCTCAAAGAGTGATCCCCAGACAAGAAACCTCACTTGAAAACTTGCTTGAAGAGCAAATTCTGAAGCCCCCACCCAAGACCTTCTTGGAGTGGGCCCAGCAGTTGGTGTTTTAACAGGCCCTCCAAGTGATTTTAAGGCAGGTTAAAGTATGAGCCGGAGTGGGGATGCCACTGCTAACAGGCTTCTCCTTCTGCTGTATACCCGTATAAAGCAGCCCCATTTTACCCCACTGAAAATCACTGAGAGAAGCCTCTGCCCAGCTGCTTTTCCCACTGCCCAGAACAAGGCTCTAGAGAGTGGGGGACTTCCATGGCTCACACTTCCCAGCCTGGATGCCTGTGGCTCCCAAGTTGCCTGCATACAGATGATTTATTTTTCTGAAAAGCCCACTGGCAAAGATACCATCACCTTTTTAACCACGTGGCAGATAGGCAATTTGCAGAGCTGCTGGTGATGATGCTGGCTCATACTTGCCCTGCAAGTTACGGGGTGAAAGTTCTAGGTTCCCTGTGGACTGGGTGTGTTGCAACAGTAAGAGACAGTCATTATGGTAGTCTTCAAAATGCTTTCTCATCTGTTCTCGCAATTTGATCCTTCTTTCGAATTTATAAAGAGAAGCAGAGCAAGTGAGTGACTCCCAGGGTGAGAGAGTAGAGCCCAGGCCTCCGAATCCCCCAGCGTTGTGCTCTTTCTATTGCCCGCTTCCAGCATAGGACAGGGGAAGGAAGGAGAGAGGAAGCCAGACAGACGGACAGGGCCTGGAGGAACCCTAAGCCCCAGTGAGCATGAGACAGAGGCTGGAGAACGTGCGGACTGGAAGCACCCCGAAAGGATGAGTGTGGCCTCTGGCCATTTTACCTTCCAGGATCTGGTGCACCCTGGAGTCCCGCACATATTGCTGGACGGCGTAATCCTTCAGGTAGCCATAGCCTCCGTGCATTTGTAAAGCCTGGTTGCAGATCTGCAAGAAGGCAGGGACTAGAGGACTTTGGAGCAAGCGCTTCTCTCCCTGCCCCACCCCTGAATCAGGCAGCCCGCTGTCAACAAGAGGAGCAACCCACAGAAAACCAGCAAGCCCAAACAGGGCCTCCATGCTGCACGTGGTCTCGACATGACCAGTGATGTTCACACACAGAGGCTGCAAGTTCCCACCAAACAGGCAACTAGAGACAGATCTTTACAAGGATGTGCCGCTCTGCTGGCACCTGGTGGCCAAGCAGCCTGGGGCGGAATCGGCTTCCCCTGCCATTTGTAACGTGGCAGTGCTGAATCTGAGCAAGGGGCTGCGCTGAGCCTCCCAGAGGTAGGTTCTCATCCAGAACAGGACCAGCACAGTGTGCAGCGGCATGGAGCGGCAGGCCTGTCGTGAGCTCCTTTATATCCTTTTGTCCCAAGGTGCTCCCCGCAGCATCACTGGAGGACTGGGTTCCCAAGCTGCCTGGCACCTCTCAACCACCCCAAACCCAGCACCTGCTCTTTATCCGGCCCAGGAGTGCCTGAGGGCATCGTCACTCACAGCAAAGCATTCGTCTGTGGCAAAGAGCTTGGCCATGGAGCACAGGGCCACTGCGTCGTCCCGCTGTTCCTGCAGGGCCACCGCGGCATTGCGGATCATTAGCCGGGAGGCCACCAGCCTGGTCGCCATGTCGGCCAGCTTGAACTGTAGGTACTGCAGCAACAGGAGAGGAGGATCAGGCAGGAGAGGGGGCTTGGTCCAGCCATCTGATCTAGGGCCCGCATAAGAATCTCGAATGAAGGGTCTTTTCCAAGCAATGCAAAGACTTAGTCTCCTGTCTCCTCTTCAGAGAGGAGAGCATTCACTGCTTTATCAATTCTAAGGCCATTTTGCTCACCCTGGGCTTGAATATTATCTCCTTAAAAAGATCAATAGATACGAAGCACAGGTCTGGCTAAGATGGGGGGAGGACTCCACTGCAGATTTCATGGCCTCGCTCTCCTGGAGGCCTTGGGGGGCTGCAATGCTAGAAAGCAAAGGCAGGGGCCCCTGGGGAGGCACCTGGTTACTGGCCAGAGGCTCTCCAAACTGCTTCCGCATGTTAAGGTGGTCTCGGGTGAGGACGACTGAAGCATGGGCAGCCCCCAGAGAGCAGGAAGCTGTAAAGGAAGAGGGCCGGCATCAGAGAAGAGCTGCTGGCTTGACCCTCACCCCGCTGCCCCTTGGTGCTCTCACCGACGTTGATCCGCCCTCCGTTGAGCCCCTTCATGGCGATCAGGAAGCCCTGCCCCTCATCACCAATCCTGTTGGCCACAGGGACGGCGCAGTCTTCAAAGATCACTGCTCGGGTTGGCTGGGAGTTCCACCCCACCTGGCAAAATGCAGGGACTGTGTGGCTGCCCGACAACCCGTTGCGCAGGGCAGCGCTCTCTGATGCAGAAAGCCTGTCAAGTGCAGTTTCCATTACCCTGGGACTTAGACCCATGAGAGGTTAAAATGAGGAAAAACCAAGTTCAGATCTGAAGGCTTGTCAATGCTCACCAAGATTTTTTTTAATAGCTAAAAAAATTTTTTTAACATATTAAGAGAATCTGCTTTTAATCTTTAATGTCAACTGCGCTGGAATAATCGTTCCCCAAACAGACCTCATAATCTCTTTTAGGATCAGGGCGGGGCTGGCCCTCATTTTTGGTGCCTCAATGAGTATACACTTTATAAAACAGACAATATAAGGACTATATGGATTCTGGTAATGGATAGTAGTGAGGGTAGCACAACGTTGTGCTTGGGAGTGGTTGAGATGGGAAAACTTATGTTGTATATATGTTTCTACAATTAAAAAGAAAAAAAAAAGAGCAACTAAACAGACAATGACATTTAAATGTAATACATGACCCTGGACAGGATTTTATGATGGAGGAGAAAAGGCCCAAAAGGACATTACTGGAACAGATGAAAAAATTAGAAGAGAGACTGTAAGCTTTATATCAACACTAAAGTTCTCATATTCGATAAATGAACTCAAGGGGTTACATAAGCGAATGTTTGTGACTAGGAAATGTATGTGGAAGTATCATGTATTCAAGAAGCACAATGTATATAATCTACTCTCAAACGTTTAGAAAATAGACAGGTGGACAGATAGAAGGATTATCATTATCAGAATAAATGTGGCATATGTGGCAAATGTTAAAATTGGTGGATGTGCGTATCTGGCTGGGGGTGGGGGGGATATCTTGGAGTTCTCTGTATGGGTTTTACATTATTTTTGCAACTGTCTTGTAAGTTTGAAATTACCTCAAGATTAAATTTGAAAAAATTATGGGCCAGACTATGCAAGAGAGTATCTGTCTTATAACCCTACAAAGATGCTATGAGATGGCATATGTGTTGTAGTCCCCAACAAGGCCAGGAGTGATCCTGATGGTTTTGGATGCCCCAGGAGCAAGCATAAGGCCTGGCCCACAGTAAACAGCTGCTGTGCTATAAACGAGAAGGGGGCACCAAGCCTCAAAACTCCTTGGCAGTTACAAAGGACAGGGAAGGATCCTGTAGGGAAATATGGAAGCCCTAGGAGCTGGGTAAGAAATATATTTAGGAGTCATTTCATTACCCAACCTCTCCCCTAAGTATACCAATACATATTGGAAGTAGAGGACCTGTCTGTTCATTCATTTGGCTTAAAACCTCTGAATAAGTCTCACTCACCCTTCTCTCCAACTTTAATTACATGGCCCTGTCTCTACTCCTCATGGCCTGACTGTAGGAATTTTTAAATCCTAGGAACGTCTTAACTTCTCAAAGTCCCTATGGAATTGCTGCTCCTCTTGAATTACTGAAATATCCATGTATACCTCAAACACGTTTTGCTTTATTTTTATTTAAAGAGAAAAAGTGGCCCATGTGCTTTTCATTCCTGAGCCTTCTGGTCAACACCAGCTCCTATGCAAGCAACTCTTCTGGGGATAACTGAGTGCCACCAAATAGGAAGCTGCATAAGAAATATAGGCCAAAAGTGAAGGCAGGAGAGATGACAGAGAACTTCCTCACAATAAGGCTGCTTATGAGACTCACTGATGAACCAACGTTTCCCCGGTGGCTAAGCGTCTTTCACAATGCCTTCCTCTATGTTGTATGTTCCTGCCAGAAATCCTAAGAGAAGCCGCTGCCTCCAAGGCTTAAGGTTAGCTGGTGTGCAAACCAGCTTCCTGCAAAAGGCAGGGGTAGGTCTGGCAGGCAGCTGAGTCTCACGGCACGAATTGCTTCCCATCCAAAGCCACTCACCTTTTTCTCCTTCTTGCCAAAGCTGAGACCTGGGGTCCCCTTCTCAACAACTATGCAAGAGATGCCTTTCGGGCCTGGTCCCCCAGTTCGACACATGACCACGTAAATGTCTGATTCGCCACCTCCGCTGATGAAGGCCTGGGGGACAGGGTAGAGGTGGGGTGCACAGGAATCAGGGAACGCCAGAGTTCGAGGAGCATAAAGTCTGGGAAAACCAGGGGATCGTTTCAACCATTGGACACTAAGGGATCTAATGGCACAGAGAGATTGAGGAGGGATAAAAAGTCACTGCACCGACTCTGGGGAATGAGAGATTTAGTTGAGAGTATAAAAAGGATAGATAAAAATGAAAGAAATGACCTGGAATCAGATCACAAGAGATAGAAAGAGTAAAGGTGAATAAAGTTGCTCTTTATTTGGAGACCTGTGGAAATTCTCCGCGAGTGTTAACTCACAGAAGCCAAGGGACCAGGGGTTTTAGGGGGAAGATGGGAAGGGCATGGGCTGGTACCTTGAAGCCATTAAGGATGTAATGGTCTCCCTGTCGTTTAGCTGAGGTCAAAAGGGATGCAGCATCACTTCCACTTCCTGAGGGAGAGAAACAACAAGGGCAGAGAGGGCAGGGGAAGAGAAGTTAGCCAAGTCAGGGGAGCCCCAGCACCGACCCATTTCCTAGGAAAACTTCCAGGTAGAAAGATGGTTCCGAGTCTGATACTTTCAAATCCAGACTGTACTTGGTGAAAACTGCTTACGCCAATTAGACCCTTTTCGATTTCCCAACGTAATAGCTAGCAGTGAGCTTGCTGCCAGAAGACTCTGTTCTTTAGCCTGGGGGGACCTTGGCCTAGAGGCCTCATGGTCTGTTACATCAGGCTGGGGATGCTTCCCAGGAAGCAGTGACCACATGGGTCAACGGGCTGAGAAGGAGTTCTTGGTGACCTCACGAGTCACACCTGCTGCAGCAAGCATGCCGGAAGGCAAACCCACCTGGTTCAGTGAGGCAGTAGGAAGCAAACTTCTCCATGGTACAGAGCGGTGGGCAAAATTTGTGCCTCTGTTCCTCATTTCCAAAGGTGTCAATCATCCAGGCACACATGCTGATAGGCATACCATTAAGGTGACGATACACCAGAAATAAAGGCCAAAGAGAGTAAAGCAGAATACAGTGGGAAGGGAAACAGCCACAAATAAGACGATTGGACTTTAAAGGAAAGGACTGGACTAAACATATTCCTGGAACATGTACCACCCAGAGATAACCAGGGCCAAGGAATTTCTCACCTGGATGTTGATCCTTTTAGTTAAAGAAGCTGCCTAAAAATTAGAGAATTATGTGTACTTTCTATTATTTCCCAAGATTATTGGTGGTTTCATCTTTGGGTTGGGCCATGAGCAATCTACTGGAGAAGTCTTATGGTACCAGCTTCATCTAAGATTTGGGAGAAAGCTGGCAGACCTGATTCTCTAAGCAATATACAGGAAGACATACTCAAGTCCAGCAGGCAGCAACAGACCCCGCGGACTTTTAACAGTCTAGTTCTTCAAGGGCAATTAGTCTGAAGAGAGAAAGCTTTCCCCTACAAATCTCTTCCCAAAAGACTCACAAACGCGCCATTGTGCTTTCCAAGCCTGAACACTCACTTGTGGATGCTAATGTAGGCTGTGGTGCTGGTGCAGCCTGTCGCCAAGGCTTCGAAGATGACAGACGTATCGAGCCGGGACAGTCCTGACCCCCCCACATCTGTCCGGATGTAGACTCCCCCGAAGCCCAGCTGGGCTGCCTTCCGCATCACATCCACAGGGAAGAGCTCCTGCTCACAAAGGAGAGTGGGGTCGTCAGTTACTGACTCACAGACGGACTTCTCTTGGGAGGGTATGGGGAGAGGATCCGGATGTTTATATTTGGGAGAGTGTAGGGATTCTCTCAACAAGCCAATTTGTCATCCTACAGCGATGTCAGTTAAAATGCAATCTAAGAAGTTCGCATGATTGTTCTGTTAGCTCAGAACTTCTCAAATTAAAAAAGCAATCTGGGAAGCGGATGTGGCTCAAGCGACTGGGCTCCTGTCTACCATATAGGAGGTCCAGGGTTCGATTCCCGGGGCCTCCTGGTGAAAGGCGAGCTGGCCTGTACGGGGAGCTGGCCCACACGGAGAGCTGGTCTGGACGGAGAGCTGGCCCAGCAAGATGACACAACAAAAAGAGACACAGAGGAGAGACAATAAAAGCCACAGCAGAAAAGGGAGCCGAGGTGTCGCAAGAGATTGAGCTCCTCTCTCCCTCTCCGGAAGAGATCGGTTCCCAGTGCTGCCTAAAGAGAAGACAAGCAGACACAGAATAACACACAGAGAGCAGACAGTGAGCACAAAAACAATGAGGGGGGTGGCGGGAGAAATAAAAAAAAAAAAAGCAGTCAAAGACAACGAAGAGAATGGAAGAAAATAGTTGCAAACCATATATCTGATAAGGGCTTAATAACCTAAATGTATAAGGACCTTTACAATGCAACAACAAAAAGACAACCCAATTTAAAAATGGGCAAAGGATCTGAACAGACATTTTTCTAAACAGGATACACAAATGACCAATAAACTTATGAAAAGATGCTCATCATTAGTCTTTGGGAAAACACAAATCAAAACTATAATGAGATAACCATTTCATACCCACAAGGATGGCTATATATATATATATATATTTTTTTTTTAATGGAAAATAACAAGTGTTTGGAAAGGATGCAGAGGAATTGTAACTCTGGTGCATTTTTCATGGGAACGTAAAATGGGGCAGGCACTGTGAAAAGCAATATGATGGTTCCTCAAAAAGTTAAATAAAGAATTAACATATGACCTGGCAATTCCACTCCTAGACAAATACCCAAAGAAAGTGAAAACAGGGTCTCAAACTGATACTTGTACGGCAATGTTGATGGCAGCATTATTCACAATAGCCAAAAGGTAGAAAATAAGTGTCTACCAGCAGATGAATGATAAACAAAATGTGTTAAAACCATACAATGGAATAGTATTCAGCCACGATAGGGAATGAAGCTATGAGACATGCTGCAACGTGGATGAATCTTGCAAACATTATGCTGAATGAAATAAGCAAGGCACATAAGGACAAATACTGTGTGATGTCACTTACATGAAATATCTAGAAATAGCAAATTCAGAGTCAAAAGGAGATTACAGGTTACTAAGGGATGGGTGGAAGATGGGAGGAGCTTTTTGCTTGTTGGGTATAGAATGTTTGTAAATTAAAAATTAATTTTAAAAATGTGATACATAGGACTGGTTTTCTGGATTTGCTTCTGTTTTTATTATCTATAGAGCTGCCTTTGATTTTTAAGTATGTACAAATCTTTGCTCAATCAAAAAAAAAAAAAATTTTTGAGATGATAAGGCAGGTTTGTATTAAAGGAGTCACCCCAGACCCAGCATTTCACTTGCAGTAAGAGCTGATATACAGAGAACAAACACTGAACAAATTAGGTAAAGTTAAGTGTGAGGCATTTGGTGGAACATCTTGCCAAAAGCAGTGCTCGTACCTTCTGGTCCCACTCGGCCATGTGTGGAGCCATCTCCCGGGCTGCAAAGTCAAAGGCCACTTTCTGAAATTCCTTCTGCTCTTGGTTTAGTCCTATGGAAGCTGTGGGTAGGATTGCACACACTCAGTTCCAGGGTGTTGGCCAGGGAAGACTAACACCAACAAGAAGCTCCATGGGGCCGAGACAGTAGCACGCCCCCCCGACCCCTGCCCCAAATGCAAAGGATAGACTTTCCCAGCCAGAGAATGGCATCACCCAGCATCAGTTTCTCTGATGGAGAGGTGACACCTGTAGCAATGCACCCACATCTACGGAGGACAGTGTATGGTGACTTTCCAGGCATCTCATCCTAGCCACTTAATTAAAAAGTTGCAGCCCCAGACAGGTAGAGGCCTCAGTCACAAGAAACGAAACAGAAGTGGGATGCAGAAAGGATCACAGAGCACATGTGATAAAGACCCTGAGTAGACACTGGTCAAACAGTGTCACCTTTTTCTGTCTTGGGAGAGGAACAGTGAAACCCTGAGGTGACAGTAGTGGTCGTGAAAATGTTAAGGGGAAGCAATGAAATGCAAGCGCCCTGTATTACCCCCAAAGCATCATTCTTCAGTGCTGAAACTTTGGTCATTGTGGTGTGGCATTAAGAACCGGAAAAGGAAGCCCATGGAGCCCACATGCTACCACCATTTGCTTCCGTGCTTAGTAGCTACGTACAGTACTTTGGGCATCAGCAACTGCTGGCTGTGTGAGCCAAGAAGGTATTTCCCTCTGTGACTGGGACTCCTAAAAATGGGAACTCACAGAAATAAAGACTTGTGAAGATTAAAGATGAGGCTGCCTTGAGAATCCCGGAGCAGATACCTATGTATAGCTCTCAGGGATATGGTTAGGGATAAACAAGTTGTAGCTCCCTGACCAGAGTCAGGCCATTTATGCAAACAATCCTGAACAAGTACTGCTATAGAACATAGCACAAAAGAATATTTATTCAGTGCCTACAATGTCCCAGGGCTGGGATTACAAAGGTAAATAAGATTCAATCACAAAAGAATGACATGAGAGGTAATAATGCCATATTACAGAAAGAGAAATGCTACAAAATTTCAGTCCCAGCAAGAGCTCAATAAGTGGTAACAATGATTATTCCACAGAATAAATTGAAATGGCTACTTCCTAAAGCAAGTAGTTCAAGGAACCAGTTTAAGAAATAGATTTGAATTCCATCCTAATAACAGAGAATAGTTTAGACAAATCGTGGGCAAGTAAGCACATGATTCAATTACACTTTTTGTTTTGATTGATAACAAATATGACGTCACTTTTAGAAAAGGGAATTTAAAAAAAACAACAACACCCAAGACTTATTGCCTGTCCTGGAGAAAAAAAGCAGAAAAGGCAAAGTTAAAGGTAAACCATACACAGGAAAGCATAATGACTAAATAAAATTACCTAAATTCCCAGAAACAATGCATTTTAAATACAAAACAAACAAAAACCAGGTCTCATGAACTTGCCAGAATTACTGGCAGAATATAAGAAGCCAATGCACACATTAAAAAGATAAAGATAAACAGAAAAGGGGCCCAAATGAGATTAGTGAGATTAGGAGTCTTCATTATAGATTAGGAAAAAAAAAAAAAAAAGAACTCTGTATAATATAAGTTTCTTTAAATGCATCCAACGTAGACCTAGAATCAACTGTTCCATCTGAGAATTTTGGTGTTCAAGGAATGCTTGAGGAGCAGCAGCAAATTGCTGTGGGAGAGCAATGGATGAGTGAGCTCCGGTTCTGAAATGATTACTTGTACGACTTTCAGTAAGTCACCTCTCTAAAGAAGGGGGCTGACACCAGATATTGAGAAAATTTCCTCATCTGTAAAATAAGGAAATTAGATTAAATGACCTGTAAGCTGCCTTCCATGTAGAAAGCACTATGAAAAGGAGTTTGGGGATGGTCAATGAGTTTTTCATTCCTCTTATTCAAAGATGACATCAGAGAAATTATTCAGGTAAATTCTGAAGGTGAAAAACATAAAGGCAAAAAGCAGTGGACAACCAGGATATTACAGATCTAATCAACACAGCAACCATAAAGCTGTGCTATGCACTGGAATTTTCCATGGGGATGGAAATGTTCTATACTTATTACTGAGCACTAGAAATACGGCTAGTCCAAACTGAGATGTGTTGTAAGCGTAAAATATACACTGGGTTTCAAAGACTTTGTGTGAAAAAATAAGGTAAAATATTTAATTAATAGTTTTTATATTGATTATATGTTTAAATATTTTGGATACATTGGATTAAATAAATTATTAAAATTAACTGGACTTCCGGGAAGATGGCGGACTAGTAAGACATGGGAATCTCTTCTCCAGAAAAATAGCTAGAAGACAGGCTGAAACAGCTCTGAAAAAGATCATCTAGGGTTTAGGACAGCAGGTGAAGGCTGCACACCACCCAGAGGAGAGAGGGATGAAAGAGGGAAATTGCGACGGACAGAACTGTGAGTTGGAACCAGCAACAGCTGCTGCTGCCGGCACCCTCTCCCACACTCTTTAGAATTCTCAGGCCTCTGGGCCTGCGACTACAGACAAAGGGGTCTCCAGGGATCTACCACTCCAGGAAAGGGGAGAGAGAGGGACACAGCCTAAACTAACTCAGGTTCTGACCTGCAAATTTGGGCTGCGGAGCCCCACGGACCCTTCCACACGGTGGTTTGCCCTGGGAGCCTACGCAGGACTGGAGAAACCCGACCCTCGCAATCTCCCTCTCCTAGCCTGGACTAATTGTTGAGGACTACACAGGAGAGGGGAGAGAGAGCCTGGGGCTGACTCGGCTTTTGAGTGCAGGTTTGGTCTGCTGTTTCCCTAGAGCCCTTCCAGCCGGGTGGGGCTGGGCCATTGTTTGCATTGGAGCCTGCAAGGGGCTAAAGATATACAAACCTCCCAATCTCCTCCTCTACTAACAGGGACTGATTGTTGAGGACTCAGAGGGGAGTGGAAATATTTCCTAGCTGGGAAAAGGGAGGGGACTGCCAGAGAAGACTGGAGAACTGTCTCAGAAAGTCTGAATTACAAGACTCTTAGCCCCCAGACAGGAAGCTCTATCACATTGATCTGGTCTGTGTCACAACAAATACACTCCGACCAGGCATTGAATTGAGAGCTGCCAAAGCGTGCCATCTCCTGGCAGACCAAGGAAGTGCACTTAAGAAAATTAAAAATAAGTAGGAGAGGCTTTTCCTGGCTTCTATAGTCTCCCTGGCCAAGGCCCTAGAAAGTGACTCTAAACCAATTACTGGGTCCAGTGCCCAATTTTGAGCAACCAGCAGGACAATCCTAACAATCCAAGTCAAGCCAAAAATCAAAGAGCTGTGGTAACTCACAGCCTCCTGCCACTAAATCCCTATAAAACAGAAAGACATGGAGCATCTGAGTAAACTACATCCTAACCAGATACCTAAACACCAGCAAAAAATTACGAGCCATACTAAGAAAATAGAAGACATGGCCCAAGAAAAGGAATACATCAAAGTCCCAGAAGAGATGCAGAACTTGAGAGAACTAATCAGCGAGATGAGCACAAATTTCCGAAATCAAATTAATGAGATGAAAGACAATATAGTTGAAGAGATAAATGACATCAAGAAGACATTGAGCGAACACAAAGAAGAATGTGAAATCCTGAACAGAAAAGTAACGGAGTTCATGGGAATGAAAGACACAATAGGTGAGGTCAAAAACACATTTGAGGCATATAACAGACTAGAAATGAAAGAAGAAAGAATAAGTGATACCGAAGACAGAGCAGCTAAAATTGAAAAGATAAAAGAACAGAGAGAGAAAAGAATGGAAAAAATTGAGCAGGGGCTCAGAGAGTTGAATGACAACACAAAACGCAAAAACATACGTGTCATGGGAGTTCCAGAAGGGGAAGAGAAGGGAAAAGGGGCAGAAGGAGTATTTGAGGAAATAATAGCTGAAAATTTCCCAACTCTTACGAAAGAAATGAACTTACATGTCCAAGAAGCACACCGTACCCCAGTCAGAATAAATCCAAATAGACCTACACCAAGACACATACTACTTAGAATGTCAAATGTCAAAGATAAAGAGAAAATTCTCAAAGCAGCAAGAGAGAAGCAAATGATCACGTACAAGGGATGTCCAGTAAGACTTGGTGCAGATTTCTATTCAGAAACCATGGAGGCGAGAAGACAGTGGTATGATACAATTAGGGAACTGAAAGACAAAAACTGCCAGCTGAGAATTCTTTATCCAGCAAAACTGTCCTTCAAATATGAAGGTGAGTATAAAGTATTCACAAACAAACAGAAAATAAGAGAGTTTGCAAAAAAGAATCCACCTTTGCAGGAAATATTAAAAGAAGCCTTAGAACCTGAAAGAAAAAGACAAGCGAGAGCAGCATGGAGGAGAGTATAGAAGAAAGAATAGCAGAAAGGATAACCAAAAGAGTAAAATGAGAGACAAAAACAAGATGACATATGAAAACCAAAGAATAAAATGGAGGAAGTAAATAGTGCATTTACAGTAATATCACTGAATGTGAATGGATTAAACTCCCCAATCAAAAGATACAGGCTGATAGAATGGATAAAAAAACATGAGCCATCCATATGCTGCTTACAAGAAACTAACCTCAGACCCAGGGATACAAACCGGCTGAAAGTGAAAGGTTGGAAAGAGATACTCCACGCAAATAGTAATCAGAAAAGAGCAGGGATAGCTATACTAATATCAGACAAAACAGACTTTAAGTGCAAAAAAGTTATAAGAGATACAGAAGGCCACTATATATTAATAAAAGGGATGATCCAACAGGAAGATATAACAGTCATAAATATCTACGCACCTAACCAGGGTGCCCCAAAATATATGAGACAAACTCTGGCAAAACTGAAGGGAGAAATAGACATTTCTACAATAATCGTCGGAGACTTCAACGCCCCTCTCACATCATTAGATAGAACAACTAGACAGAAGATCAACAAGGAAACAGAGAACTTCAACAATATGATAAACAAGCTAGACCTAACAGACATATACAGAACACTGTATCCAAACTCAGCAGGTTATACATTCTTCTCAAGTGCCCATGGATCCTTCTCCAGGATAGACCACATGTTAGGTCACAATTCAGCTCTCAATAAATACAAAAAGATTGAAATTATACAAAGCACCTTCTCAGATGATAATGGAATGAAACTAGAAATCAATAACAGGAAAAAAGTAGATTTGCAAATGTGTGGAGACTGAACAACACACTCCTAAATAATTGGTGGGTCAAAGAAAAAATTGCAAGTGAAATCAGTAAATGTATTGAGACAAATGAAAATGAGAACACAACGTTTCAATACTTATGGGATACAGCAAAGGCAGTCTTGAGAGGCAAGTTTATAGCCCTAAATGCCTATTAAAAAAACAAGAAAGAGCTAAACTCAAAGATTTAACTGAACAACTAGAGAAACTAGAAAAAGAACAGCAAATCAATCCCAAAGCAAGCAGAAGGAAAGAAATAATAAAGATTAGAGCAGAAATAAATGAAAATGAGAACAGAAAAACAATAGAGAAAATCAACAAAACCAAAAGCTGGTTCTTTGACAAGATCAATAAAATTGACAAACCCCTCACTAGACTAACAAAGAAAAAAAGAGAGAAGATGCAAATAAATACAATCAGAAATGAAAGGGGGGAAGTTACAAATGACCTCACAGAAATAAAAAGAATCATAAGAGGATATTATGAGAAACTATATGCCAACAAACTAGACAACCTAGATGAAATGGACAAATTTATAGAAACGCACAACCAACCTACACTGACGCTACAAGAAATACAAGAACTAAACAAACCAATCACAATTAAGGAGATTGAATCTGTCATCCAAAATCTCCCAGCAAAGAAAAGTCCAGGGCCAGATGGATTCACAGGTGAATTCTACCAGGCATTTCAAAAAGAATTAACACCAATCCTGTTTAAACTCTTTCAAAAAATTGAACAGGGAAAATTACCCAACACATTTTATGAAGCCAACATCACCCTAATACCAAAGCCAGACAAAGATTCTACAAGAAAACAAAATTACAGACCAATCTCTCTAATGAACATAGATGCAAAAATTCTCAACAAAATACTTGCAAATCGAATCCAACAGCATATCAAAAGACTTATATATCACGACCACCACATAAACAAATTGAAGGAAAAAAAACACATGATCATCTCAATAGATGCAGAAAAGGCATTTGACAAATTCCAGCATCCTTTTTTGATAAAAACACTTCAAAAGATAGGAATAAAAGGAAAATTCCTCAATATGATAAAAGGCATATATGAAAAACCCACAGCCAACATCATACTCAATGGGGAAAGGTTGAAAGCTTTCCCTCTAAGATCAGGAACAAGGCAAGGATGCCCACTGTCACCATTGTTATTCAACATTGTACTAGAAGTTCTAGCTAGGGCAATTAGACAAGAAAAATAAATTAAAGGCATCCAAATAGGAAAAGAGGAAGTAAAACTCTCACTGTTTGCGGATGACATGATCCTGTACTTAGAAAATCCTGAAGTATGCACGACAAAGCTACTTGAACTAATAAATGAGTTCAGCAAAGTGGCAGGATTCAAGATGGACATGCAAAAATCAGTAATGTTTTTGTACACTAGTACTGAAAAACCTAAGGAGGAAATCAGGAAATGGAAAGACATTCCGTGTTCATGGATTGGAAGAATAAATATCGTGAAGATGTCAATCTTGCCCAAAATGATTTATAGATTCAATGCAATACCAATCAAAATCCCAACAGCTTACTTTGCAGAATTAAAGAAGGCAATTACCAAATTCATCTGGAAGGTTAAGTGCACCTGAATAGCCAAAAGCATTCTAAAAAAGAAGAGCGACATGGGAGGGATTTCACTGCCTGACCTTGAAACATATTACAAAGCTACAGTGGTCAAAACAGCATGGTACTGGCATAAAGATAGACACATCGATCAGTGGAATAGAATTGAGAACCCAGAAATATACCCTCATCTATACAGTCAACTGGTTTTTGACAAACCTACCAAGCCCACGCTAATGGGATAAAAACAGTCTCTTCAAGAAATGGTGTTGGGAGAACTGGATATCTATAACCAAAAGAATGAAAGAGGACCCCTATCTCACCCCCTATACAAGAATCAACTCAAAATGGATCAAAGATCTAAATATAAAAGGCAGGACCATAAAACTACTAGAAGAAAATGTAGGGAAACATCTTCAAGACCTTGTCGTAGGTGGTGGTTTCTTGGACCTTACACCCAAAGCACATGCAACAAAAGAAAAAATAGATAAATGAGACCTCCTCAAATTTAAACACTTTTGCTCCTCACAGGACTTTGTCAGAAGGGTGAAAAGGCAGCTAACTCAATGGGAAAAAATATTTGGAAATCACATATCTGATAAGGGTTTAATATCCAGGATATATAAAGAGATGTTACAAGTCGAGAATAAAAAGACAAACGACCCAATTAAAAAATGGGCAAAAGACTTGAATAGACATTTCTACAAAGAAGAAATACAAATGGCAAAAAACATATGAAGAAATGCTCAACATCACTCATGATTAGGGAAATGCAAATCAAAACTACAATGAGATATCATTTCACACCTATCAGAATGGCCACTATTAAAAAGACAGAGAACTACAAGTGTTGGAGAGGGTGTGGAGAGATAGGAACACTTCTTCACTGTTGGTGGGAATGCAGACTGGTACAGCCACTATGGAGGACTGTTTGGCAGTTCCTGAAGAAGTTGAATATAGACTTGCCACGTGACCCTGCAATACTACTACTGGGTATATACCCAGAAGAAATGAGAACAGTGACACGAGCAGATATCTGCACACCGATGTTCATAGCAACATTATTCACCATTGCTAAAAGTTGGAAACAACCCAGGTGTCCATCAACAGATGAATGGATAAACAAACTGTGGTCTATTCACATGATGGAATATTATGCAGCTGTAAGAAGAAATGAAGTCATAAAGCATATGACAACATGGATGAACCTGGAGGACGTTATGTTGAGCGAAGCAAGCCAGACACAAAAGGACAAATACTGTATGAATGCCTTACTATTGTATTAGTCAGCCAAAGGGGTGCTAATGTGAAATACCAAAAATGGGTTGGTCTTTATAAAGGGTATTTATTTGGGGTAGAAGTCCACAGATACCAGGCCATAAAGCATTAAGTTTCTTCTCTCACCACAGTCCATTGCCACGTGTTAGAGCAAGACAGCTGCCGGCGTTTGCCAGGGTTCAGGCTTCTGGGGTTC
>JAQZBX010043637.1:11240-21640 GCA_029593785.1 Cabassous unicinctus | reverse complement strand
TACTGTTAACCACAGTTCACCATCTACCACATGGTTCACTGTGTTACACAGTCCCATGCCTTGTACCATCCATCCAAATTGTATACTCAGTGACTCTCAATTTTATCGTGGAGTTGTACAGTCATCGCCTCAGTAAATTTTTTAATGTTTTCCTTAGTCCAAAATAAGAAGATCTCATACCCCCATTACTAATCCTTAGTATTGATACCTTCTTTGACATTGATGCATGAATACTACAATATTGCTGTCAACTATAGTCCATAAGTTACATTAATTGTATTTTTCCCTTTCATCACCATTTTCTTACCACCTTGTAATAGTGACATACATTTGTTCTGGTTCATAGAAGATTATTCTTATATTTATACTATTAACCACACTCCTCATCCACCACCGGGTTCACTGTGTTATTCATTCCCTAAATTATTCCCTAGCTTTCTTTCAATTGATATTTACATCCCTAGACTACCCCTTTCAGCCACAATCACATTTATAAACCAGCTGTATTAGTTATACTCACTATAATGTTTTACCATCAACCCTATCTATTTCCACACTTTTACAGTCAAACTAATTAAAAGTTTTACATACATTAAGCATCAGTACCCCTTTTCAGCCCTCATCCTAGTAACCTATACGCTAGATTTTTAACTTCGTTTATTCTTTATATTTAGTTCATATTAGTGAGACCATACAATATTTGTCCTTTTGTGTCTGGCTTATTTCACTCAGCTTAATGTCCTCAAGGTTCATCCATGTTATCATATGTGTCCCAATTTCATTTCTTTTTACCACAGCATAGTATTCCATCGTATATATATACCACATTTTGTTTATCCATTCGCTAGTTGATGGACATTTGGATTGTTTCCAACTTTTGGCAATTGTGAATAATGCTGCTATGAACGTCAGTGTGCAAATGTCTGTTCACACCTCTGTTTTCATTTCTTCTGGATATATTCCTAGTAGAGGGGCTGCTGGATCATACGGCAGTTCTATATTTAGCTTCCTGATGAAAAACCAAACTGTCTTCCACAGAGGCTGCACATTTTACAATCCCACCAACAGTGAAGGAGTGTTCCTATTTCTCCACATCCTCTCCAGCAGTTATTGTTTTCTGTTTTTTCAAAAATAGCCATTCTATGAGGTGTAAGATGATATCTCATTGTAGTTCTGATTTGCATTTCCCTAATAGCTAGTGATATTGCACATTTTTTCATGTGCTTTTTTTCATTTGTATTTCCTCTTTTGAAAAATGTCTATTTAAGTCTCTTGCTCATTTTTGAATTTGATTGCTTGCCCTTTTGTCATTGAGTTGTATGATTTTTTTCATAGCATGGAAATCAAACCCTTATCAGAATGTGATCTCCAAATATTTTCTTCCATTGGGTAGGCTGCCTTTTCACCTTCTTGCCACAGTCCTTTGAAGCACAAATCATTTAAGTTTGAAGAGGTCCCATTTGTCCATTTTTTCTTTCATTGCTCGTGCTTTTGGGTATATGGTTTTTAGCAGGGCAGACAACCCCAGGAATTCAGCACCTTATCAGTGGGCCTTACCTTGGAATATATGATAACCTGTCCCCCCAATGTATCAGATTCAGACTCATTTGTAATTTTCCTACACATGGTTCTTAGGCCCCTTTTATTTGAACCTATAACTAGCAGTATACCCATTAAATATGTGTCCCATTAAATCTTCTGGTTGATCATGTGCCAGTTGAGCCCTGACTCTCAGCAGAGTTGCAGCCAACACCTACTCTCCGATTCATCGGACTCACCCAGGACATCTAACAAAAGGATGGTGAGGGACAACGTCCATTCCCCCAAAACAGAGATTATCTATAACTGCAAGCAAGACAGTTCCACCCATCTGCCCCATGAGATCTAAGCTGCCTCTCAGTTGGAAGCAGAATGGGCATCACCATCCCAAAATCCTCAAGATTGAGGAATGAATAAACGTAAAAGGGGAATACAACTATGGATTAAACTAGACTTACTATTATTCAAGTAATAGAAGAATTTGTAATATTGATATAAAGGCAGTGGTAACCAGAGTTTCTGCGGGGAAGGAGAGGAAAGAATAGGTATAACATAGGGCATTTTGGGGACATTGGAATTGTTCTGCATGACATTGCAATGATGGATACAGGCCATTATACATTTTGTCAAAACCTATAAAATTGTGCGGTACAAAGTGTAAACCATAATGTAAGCTATAGACCATGGTTAGTAGCAATGCTTTAATATGTTTTCATCAATTGTAACAAATGTACTACACTAATGAAAGATGCTGTTAATGGGGAAAAGTGTGGGAGGGGGAGAGGATGGGGAATATGGGAATCCCTATATTTTTGCTGTAACATTTATGTAATCTAAAACTTCTTTAAAAACAAAATTTAATTTAATTTAAAAAAGAAACCACCACCTACCACCAGGTCTTGAAGATGTATCCTTACATTTTAGTCCAGAAGTTTTATGGTTCTAGCTTTTATATTTAAGTCTTTGATCCATTTTTAGTTAATTTTTGTGTAAGGCATGAGATATGGGTCCTCTTTCTTTCTTTTGGATATGGATATACAGTTCTCCCAGCACCATTTGTTGAATAGACTGTTTTGCCACAGCTAGGTGGGTGTTTGAAAGCCTTGTCAAAAATCATATGACAATAGATGTGAGGGTCTGTTTCTGAACAATCAGTTAGGTTCCATAGATCTATATTTGTATCTTTATGCCAGTACCGTGCTGTTTTTACCACTATAGTCCAGAAGTGAGAGTCCTCCAACTTCATTCTTCCTTTTCAAGATATTTCTGGCTATTCAGGACCCCTTACCCTTCCAAAAAGATTTGACAATTGGATCTTCCATTTCTTTAAAAGAGGCTATTGGAATTTTTATTGGAATTACATTGAATCTGTAAGTCAATTTGGGTAGAATTGACATCTTAATGATATTTAGTCTTCCAATCATGAGCATGGAATGTCCTTCTAATTATTTAGGTCTTCTTTGATTTCTTTTAGCATGCATTGAAGTTTTCTGAATACAGGATTTCTGTGTCCTTGGTTAAGTTTATTCCTAACCAAAATATTTCATTCTTTTAGTTGCTGTTTAAGTGGAATTTTTCCCTGACTTCCTTCTCAGCTTGCTCATTACTAGTGTATAGAAACACTACTAATTTTTGCATATTAATCTTATATCCTGCCACTGTGTTGAACTCATTTACTAGCTCTAATAACTTTGCTGTAGATTTTTCAGGATTTTCTGGGTTTGGGATCATATCATCTGCAAATAGCAAAAGTTTTACTTCTTCATTTCCAATTTGGATGCCTTTTATTTCTTTTTCTTGTCTTATTGCTCTAGCTGGAATGTCTCATACTATATTGAACAACAGTGGTGACACTTGGTATCCTTGTCTTGTTCCCAATCTCAACAGGAAAGCTTTCAGTCTTTCACCATTGAGTACAATGTTAGCTGTGGGTTTTCCATATATGCCCTTTATTGTGTTGAGAAAGTTTACTTCAATTCCTATCTTTTGGAATGTTTTTATCAAGAAAGGATGCTGTATTTTGTCAAATGTTTTTTCTGCATCAATTGATAAGATCATGTGATTTTTCTTCTTTGATTTATTAATCAAATGTAATACACTGATTGATTTTCTTGTGTTGAACCACCCTTGCATGCCTGTGATAAAACTCACTTGATCATGATGAATAATTCTTTTAATCTGTTGTTGGATTCAATTAGTGAGTATTTTGTTGAGTATTTCTACACATATATTCATAAGGGAAATGGGTCTGTAATTTTCTTTTTTCATTGTATCTTTATCTGGCTTTGGTATTAGGGTAATGTTAGCGTCATAGAATGAGTTTGGTAGTGTTCATTCCTGTTCAATTTTTAGGAAGAGTTAGAGTAAGATTGGTATTAAACCTTCTTGGAAAGTTGAATATAGACTTGCCACGTGACCCTGCAATACCACTTATGGGTATATACCCAGAAGAACTGAGAACAATGACACAAGCAGACATCTGCACACCAATGTTCATAGCAGCATTATTCACAATTGTCAAGAATTGGAAACAACCCAGGTGTTCATCAACCGATGACTGGGTAAATAAACTGTGGTATATTCACACAATGGAATATTATGCAGCTGTAAGAAGAAATGAAGTCATAAAGCATATGACAACGTGAATGAACTTGGAGTACATTATGTGTGTGAAGGAAGCCAGACACAAAAGGACAAATACTGTATGCTTGTGTTACAATGAACCAAATATATTGTGTAACTTACTGTATGATTTTTTAAAAAATTTTATATGTATCCAGTACATTTAATTGAGAAATGTATGTTTTTATTCAACTGTGTTTTCTTTTTCTTTTTAAATTATTATTTATATTTTCAATTATTGAATGTACAAAATAAAGTTTGAAAAATAGCAACTTAAAAAAAAATTTTTTTTGAATGCTTGGTAGAGTTCACCTGTGAAACCACCTGGTCCAGGGCTTTTCATTTTGGGGCAGTTTTTATGACTGTTTCAATATATTTACTTTTGATTGGTTTGTTGAGGTCTTCTATTTCTTCTAGGGTCAGTGTAGCTTGTTTGTATGTTCCTAGGAATTTATCCATTTCATCTACGTTGTCCAGTTTGTTGGAGTAGTTTTTCATAGTATCGTCTTATGATGTCTTTTATTTCTGTGGGGTCGGTAGTAATGTCCCCACTTTCATTTCTGATTATTTGCATCTTCTTTCTCTTTCTCTTTGTCAGTTTAGCTAAGGGTTTGTCAATTTTGTTGTTCTTCTTGAAGAAACAACTTTTGACTTTGTTAATTCTCTCTATTGTATGGCAATACAAAAACCTAGTGTATTAGTCAGTCAAAGAGGTGCTGATGCAAAATACCAGAAATCAGTCGGTTTTTATAAAGGGTATTTATTTGGAGTAAAAGCTTACAGTTACCAGACCATAAAGCATAAGTTACTTCCCTCACCAGTCTATTGCCACATGCTGGAGCAAGATGGTTGCCAACATTCAGCCTTTCTCTTCCTTTTAAGGCTCCATGGTTAGGCTCTCTAGGCTTTGTCTCTCTCCCTGGGGCTTGAGTCTCTCTGGGCTCAGCTGCTTGTTCTCTCCACAAGACCAGCTGTAGACCATCAGGCAAATGACTTGTCTCTTTTCCCGGGGTCTTCTCTCCTTCCTTCTGACCAAGCTCCTCTGTGTGCTTACTTCCTGGGGCTCCAGCTCAAAAACTCCAACCTCCCTTCTCTGCAGTGCAGTTTCTCGGTGGGCAGGGACTCAACGTCTTACTGAAGTGGCCCAATCAAATCCTTAATCATTATTTAAATCAAGTGGAAGTAAGATCTCTGAATCCAATACACTGTAATATGCCCAGAGGAAAAGACCAGTTTACAAACATAACCCAATATTTCTTTTTTGGAATTCATCAGTAATATCAAACTGCTACACCTAATGTATGGCAGATTGGCTGCTCCCAAAGCACCAAGGATGTACTCTTCTCTGAGAAGAACTGTAGGCTATATTCTCTTTGCAGGGATCTTCAGTGAACTTGGTGCTATTGCTTGGAATGTAGCAATTCTTGTTACTGCAGTCCTTTGTGTTCTGGAGCTTTGAGAAAGATGTTTCTGCCAGTTCTTGCTGGTTGTTCAAAGCTTCTGTGGGTGGACGGGGTCCTGAAGATGTCTCCCTCCACCATCTTGATTAGGACAGGCTTCTTTTTTGATCACTGATTCCAGCTTTTGACTTGCTATTGGTTTGTTGAGATCTTCTATTTCTTCTTGAGTTAGTATAAGTAGTATGTGTGCTTCTAGGAATTTGTCCATTTCCTCTAGATTATCCAATTTATTGGCATACAGTTGTTCATAGGATACTCTTATAATCCTTTCTTTTTCTGTGGGGTTGGTAATAATGCCTCCCTTTTCATTCCTGGCTTTAGTTATTTGCATTTTCTCTCTTTTTGTCTGTCAGTCTTGCTGAGGGTTTGTTGATTTTTTTGATCTTTTCAAAAAACTAACTTAAATTTTTTTTTCTCTATTAGTTTATTATTTTTTGTTTCATTTATCTCTGCTCTAATCTTTATTTCTTTCCTTCGACTTGCTTTGGGTTTAACTTGCACTTCTTTTTCTAATTCCTCCAGGCGTGAGGTTAAATCTGTGATTTGAGCTCTTTTTTCTCTTTTAATGTAAGCATTTAGAACTATGAAATTTGCTCTGAACATTTCCTTCACTGCATCCATTCACTTCAGTGCAAAAAAACTGCACTGTCAGTTTTGGTATGTTGTGTTTTCATTTTCATTTGACTCAAGATAATTTTTGATTCCCTTATTCTTTTTTCTTTGACCCATTGATTGTTTAAGATTGTGTTGTTTATACTCCTTATATTTGTGGACTTTCCAGTTCTCCTACTATTATTGATTTCTAGCTTCATTCCACTGTGTTCATAGAAAATGTTTTGTATGAATTCAATCTTTTTTAATTTATTGAAACTTTTTTGTGACTTAGTATATGGTTTATCCTGGGGAATGATCCATGGGCCATTAACAAGAATGTATATTCTGCTGTTTGGGTATACAGTATTCTGTATATGTCTGTTAGGTCTAGTTCATCAATGCAATTTCTGTCAAAATTCCAATTGCCTTTTTTTTTCTTGCAGGCATGGATAAACTCATCTTATATGGAATTGTAAGGCACAATGAATAGCCAAAACAATTTTGAAAAAGAACAAAGCTGAAGGACTCTCATTTCCAAATTCTAAAACTTACTACAAAGCTACAGTATTCAAAACAGTGTGGTATTAGCATAGGAATAAATACATAGATCAAAACCATTCAGTGGAGAAAGAATAGTCTTTTCAGCAAATAGTGCTGGAACAACTGGATAACCACAGGCAAAAGAAAGGAGTTGTAACCTTACCTCATACCATGTAAAAAAATTAACTCAAAATAGATCAAAGACGTAAAGCCAGAGCTAAAACTATAAAACTCTTAAAAGAAAATTTAGGGATAAATTGCCAGGACCTTGGATTTGGCAATTAATTCTTAGATAGGAAACCAAAAGCATAAGCAACAAAAGAAAAAATGGAGAAATTAAACTTTTATCATAATTAATAACTTTTATGTATCAAGGTACACTATCAAGAAGGTGAAATTGAAATCTACAAGAGGTCCTCAGGGGGATCTGGCCGGCTCCTACCACAAGTTGTCAGAGATGACAGAGCAGAACCAGCAATGGCTCATAGATGCACTATTATGCAAGATATTCCTCATCTGGGTAATGAGGAAGACCATACCAGGGTCATCTCTATAGAAAAAGGAAGCAATATGAAGAGTGTGCAGTTCTATCATGGGCTAAATGAAGTAGAACGGTTAATCTAAGGACAAGGCTAGGAGTTCATGAGGATTTAGATCTTAGCATACATGCTGACCTGCCCCTCCAACCTTGGGACAGGATTGTGAGCTGGCATCCATGTTAGGATCCCAAAGCTCAGCAAGGGCTCCCACCTTTCTAAGATCCTAGAGAACCTAAGACTCCAGAAGCACAGCATAGGTGGTGCAGAAACCGCAACAGTGGCAGATCTGTACAATATTTCCCACGTGGATAGAATTTATAGATCTGAGGTTGGACTTGTTCAGCTCATCACTGATGGAGTCACTTACCTGGTGGATGGTGAAAAGATGTTTGAGAGAGGACAAGGAGCAACCACCTCTGCCTCCGTTTGGCAGGAAGTGAATTTTTCCTTTCCTAATTTCTGCTGGTAGGACAGACATAAAGAATTCTGTATCCTGAGAGTTTCTGTAAACTTGGAAAAATGTGAAATTGTGGGTCCTATCTTTACAATAAAATACTCTTTAATATTAAGAAAACAAGAGATGATCTTCAGAATGGGAGAAAATATTTATAGATCACGTATCTACTGTGGGCTTATATCTAGAATGTTTAATGAACTCCTACAACTAAACAACAAAAAGACAAACAGCCCAATTAAAAAATGGGCCAAAGATTGGAATAGAAATGTCTAAAAAGGAGATATACAAATGGCCAACAAGGACATGAAAAGATGCTCAGCATTATTAGTCATTAGGGAAATGCAAATGAAAACCACCTATGAGATGCCAGTTCATACCCACTAAAATGGCTATAATAAAGAGAATGAAAAATAGCAAGCATTTTCAAAGATGCGGAGAAATTGCAACCCTCATACATGGCTGGGTGGGAATGTAAAATGAGGCAACTTCTTTGGAAAACAGTTTGGAAGTTCCTCAAAAAGTTAAACATAGACATACCATGTGACAAAGAAATTACAGTCCTGGCATATACCCCTCGAAGAACTGAATGTTCATATCAGCATTATTTATAATAGGCAAAAAGCAGAAGCCACCCAGATGTCCATCGACAAATGAACTGATGCAACAAAATAGTGTATCTATGCAATGGAATATTATTCAGCTATAAAAATGAGTTACTGATACTTGCTACAACTTGGATGAACCTCAAGAATATTATTCTAAGTGAAAGAAGTCAGACACAAAAGGTTATCTATTGTATGATTCCATTTATATGAAATGCCCAGAATAGGCAACTCCAGAAAGATAGAAAGCAGATTGCTAGTTGCCAGGGAGTGTGGGAAAGGGTAATGGGGAGTTACTGATTAATGGGTATGGGGTTTCTTTTGGGGGTGATGAAAATATCTGGGGGTTATGGTTGTACAACATTATGAATTTAATAAAAGTCATTGAATTATACACTTTAAAATGGTTAAAATAGTGAATTTTGGGTTATGTAAATTTTACCTCAATAAAAGAATAGGAATATAGATTGTAAGCTTTATATCAATGTTAAAGTTCTTGAACTTGATAATTGCACTTAAAGTGGTTATATAAGTGAATATCCTTAATCTTATGAAATGTACATGGAAATATTATGTGTTCAAGGAGCATGATATATACAACCTACTCTCAAATGTTTAGAAAATAGATAAATAGTTAGGTAGACAGATAGATAGATGGACTGACAGATGGATAGATAGAACGATACGGCAAATGTAACACAATGTTAAAATCGGTGGGTCTGGGTATCTGGTGGGGGGTGGGGTGGGTGTGAAATATTTTGTATTATTTTTGCACCTGTCCTGTAAGCTTGAAACTATTTAAAAAGAAAAAGTTTAAGAACAGAAACATTTTAAAAAATAGACATATGATCTAACTCAGGTTCATGAGACACAAGGAGAGGTTTGCAAAACGTTTTTGGGGGAATTTCTTCCAGGTTCTGGGAGAGATTCTGGAAGTCGTTATTTTTCTTCCCCTTCACGTTGTAATGGTTGAATGTGCTGCCCAGAGCGGCTGCAGTCATCTCACCAACCCTTAAAAACTGCCCACCAACTGAGGGAGGGGAGAAGAAGGGCGCTGACTAGGTAGCTGGGGACAGAAAGTCAGCTTGTGCTCCTCTTGTCAGGGCTGGCTCATCCCCAGGAAGGAGATGTTGTTGTTGTGTTTTTTTTTAAAGATTTATTTATTTATTTATTTATCCCCACCCGCCCTTGCTGCTTGTGTTTGCTGTGTCCATTTGCTGTGTTTTTTCTGTGTCTGCTTATCTCCCCCTTGCTGTGAGATCTTGCTGCATCAGCCCACCTCACCGTGCGGGCCGGCCTGCCCTCACAAGGAGGCCCCGGGAAGCAAACCTGGGGCCTCCCATATGGTAAACGGGAGCTCTATCGATTGAGCCACACCCGCTTCCCTGGAGATGCTTTTAAACAATTGTTTAAAACAATTGGAAGCAGCCCCCTTTCCTAATTTGTTCAAGGACACCACATATAGCAGGGGTAGCTCTGGCTGAGCTATGAGAATCTAGGGGAAAGGAAGCAGGCCGCAGGAATGGGCCAGCCCTTAAATCCAAGCTTCCAAACTTCTGGGTATGCTTATTATTACATTTTCTCCTGTGTAACAGAGTTTGAGTTGCAGCTAAGAAAAGTCTAACAAATCAGGAAGGTTCTTTTGTTTGTTTTAGCTGAGGGAATTAGGAATGTAGTGAAAATAAGTAAAGCAGACACGTAGCTGCTGATCTGATACGTTCCTCCAGCTTTCTCTCAGTAAGCCTGCCTAAGTACGCCCAAGATCCCTCTCTCCTCTGGAAGGGACAGAGAGAGGTCTTTAATCTAAACAAATCCTCCGAGAGACATAAAATGTGGACATTTTAAACTGCCCCATAAACTGACATGTATGCTTTATCTGATTACTTATTGTCCAGTGAGACAACTGGTGTGATTACACATCATTTTTATTCAAGAAGGACATTTGGTTCCTATAAGCATTCTGTACAGTTAATATTGGAGCATCAAACCTAATTTGATACTTTGAGAGCAATAAACATACATGTATTGATTAAAAAAAAAAAAAAAA
>JAQZBX010043637.1:0-11140 GCA_029593785.1 Cabassous unicinctus | reverse complement strand
AAATGTCCAGCGGTATATTTGGCTTTAGGCATGGTCCAGGAGCACAACAGAGTTGGTCACTTGGTTCTGCTTTTCTCTTGTTGGTGTCACTCTCAGCCAGGTTCTTTGTGCCCAGAGGGAAAGATGACATCCAGTGCTCCAAGCTATATCCTGCCTGGCAACCCCCAAAGGAAAAGAGTATGGCTTGTTCCACAGCTCCAGCAGTGTCTTGGATTTGAGTTCCCCACCCTAGCTCTGCTGGGGTCACATACCCGATTCTGGGTGGATCAGTAAGGCTGGTGGGAGTGTGTGGAATGTCTTGAATGGCAAGACCTGGGTCTTATGTCCACTCCTGTGGCCCACGGAAAACAGTGGGGAGTAAATAGCTCCTTGGTGGAAAATGAGAGTGCTGTTCCTGGAAGGATGGGTGATGGCAGCTGAGCAGAAAGAGCAGACATCCAAAGCACACAATCGACAGTGTCCTGTATGATCAGCCCCTGCCTGTCACTTGGGCCTGCTTTCATGTCCTCAAAAGGGCTAATGGTGCCACCTCAGAGCCTTTCCACGTGCTAGTCCCTCTTCACGGAATGCTCTTCCAGCACTCCGCCTAGTTACCTACTTATCTCTCAGTGGTCAGTTCAAACTTCACTTCCTCAGGGCAGCTCGGGCAGTTGTACTTTCCAAATAAGACCACAACTATCTCTCTCATCCTGCAGGCTCTCCTTACAAGGTGACTTTGACACTCGTCCTGTCCCACGGAGAGGTGTTATCTGTGTTCTCTTCCCTTGAATCTAGATAAGCTTGGGACTACCATGGAAGTGACACCATGTGACTTTCGAGGCTAGATTGTACAAGGTGGAAAGCTTCCCCCTGGTTTTTCCGGGATGCTCACTCTTGGAAGCCAAGCACCATGCCGTAAGGAAGTGCAAGCAGCCCGTGGCTACGCTATGCAGAGAGGAGCTGAGAACCCCGGCCCCCGGCCCTGGCTGGATTCCCAGCCAGCAGCCAGCACCAACCTGCCAGTCACCTGAGGAAACCCTCTTACAGTGGCTCCTCCCGAACCTTGAAAAGATTCCGCTCTGTGAAAGAAGCCAGACACCAAGGCCACGTTTTGTATGACTCCACTGATGTGAAATGTCCAGAATAGAGACAGAAGGCAGATGAGTAGTTGCCAGGGACATTGGGGAGGTATGTGAATGATACAGGGTTTCTTTCAAGAGAGAGGAAAGTGTCCTGGAATTGGAGAGTGTTGATGGTTGAACAACCTTGGGAATGCACTAAAACCCGTTCGTATACACTCTTTTTTTATATGTGTACTTTAAAATTTTTATTTTAAAGATATTTAGATTACATAAATATTACATAAAAAATATAGGCGATTTCCAAATGCCCCGCTCCCCACCCCTCCCACACTTTCCCACATTAACAACATCCTTCATTACTGTGAACATTTGTTACAACTGATGACCACATTTTGGAGCATTGCCACTAAGCGTGGATTATAGTTTACATTGTAGGTTACACTCTCTCCTGCACAATTTTGTAAATTATGACAAGATATATAATGGTCTGTATCTATCACTGCAGTGTCATTCAGGACAATTCCCAAGTCCTGAAAATGCCCTCATATTACACCTGTTTCTTCATAGACACTCCTTAGAATGGTGAATTTTATGAGATACGAATTATAATCTAAAAAAAAAAAAGTGTCTCATCCAGCCACAGTCAAGCTGCCCCTGCTGATGCTGCGTGGAAAGCAAGCTTGCTGTTCAGGCTGCCTTCTGCCCAAATTACAGACCTGTGAGCAAAAGAAATGACTGCTGTTTTAAGCCATGAGGGATTGGGATAGTTTGTTACATAGCAATATACTGATATCTCCCTTAGTCACCTCCCTTTTCATTCACTCCCATAGCCTCTGCGCTTTTTATTGTAGCACTTATCTCAGTTTGTGATAAAATAGTTGTCGGATTATTTGATTAATTGCTCTTATTCCCCTTGAAGTGTGAGCTCTGTGAAGGCAGGGCCTGTGTCTACTTTGCCCACCTGAGTATTTTTAGTGCCCAGCACAATGGCTGGTTCATAGTAGATACTCAATAAATATTTGTTGAATGAATGAATGAATGAATGAATGGCAGGTTAAATGGCAGAGAAATTGAGAGTTGAAGCAGAGGGGTCACAAGGTCTTCCTGGTTGAGTGGGAGGCAGGATCGCTGCTGAGAGCGGGAGGTAAGGCTACAAACGTGTGAAGAATGAGGATAATCTGGGGAAGTTAGAGAGCAAGGACTAGGAAATTGACAACAGATAACAGGAGCAGGAATGTATTCTTCCAGCCTGAATCCAGGCAATGGAGCCTTCTGGGGACAGTCACAGAGGCAGGGGAGAAGAGGATTAGGCTGGGCTGGGAACTGCCAAAGGGGAGACTGCCAGAGAAATAGCCATTTATGGGAGGTTTACTAGGTCTCAGGCACTGTGCTAAGTGCTTTCCGTGCCTTAGCTGACTTGTAGCCACAGAGGAGTGCAGCAACTTGTCCAATGTCGCACAGCTACCTGGATTCACACCCAGTTTCCGGTGCAGCTAACCCGAGCCCTGCAGTGCTGTCTTCCACAGAAAATCAGGGCTCCAGGGAGGCTAGGGATGTGTCCATAAGAATGAGATCAAGAGTTGGTGCAGCCGGTGGCCAGACACCACCTTGCCTGGCTGGGTTCAAGCCTGGCTCTACCATAAACCACCCGTGGGATCTAGTGGGACCTTCAGCAAGGTATTCAACCCTCCTGTGCCTTAGTTTTGCTGTATATTATTATCCCTGCAAAGGTCAGAAAACAGAGGAAAGGAAAGCCCTTACGGGGACATCTGCTGGGAAATCTGGGAGAGATTTTGGAGAGGACCTCTGCTTTCTCCTACCCTTTCCCCCCACCCCCAGCATGAAAGAGCATTTATTGTATGGGTCTGTGAGCTCATTATACCAACCACACATGGTAGATATGTCTAGTCCAGCTGCAGTATCAAATCTTCTGCCCATTTGCTAGGAGGACGAACACTGAAGACCTTTGCCCTAGCATCAGACTGTGTCTCAATCCTGGCCAGGTCTCTCCCACAGCTGGCTCACCTTGGGCAGGTCACTTTGCCTCCTTAAGGCTTGCTTTTCTCATCTTTAAATCAGGATAACAATAGTACCTACCTCCTGCTCTGATGTACACTAAGTATCTCACACAGTGCGGGCATAGGGGCCAGAGCTCAAAAGTAACAGCCCCTCCTATTAGGATAGCACGTAGCACGACAATATTGCAACTAAAGACAGTTGCTTCTTTCTTCTTTAGCAAGTTCAGAAAGAATCTGAATTCCCTGGGATGCAAACCCATCCCTGTGAACCAGCAGCTTGGGTTTGGTTGCCATAGTGGCAAGAGCTGTGAAGGGCTGATGCAGAGGCGTGTCACATTTGCAAAAGTTGCCCGGGCTTGTCTGATGAGGCAAGACTGTATCTGTAAAGCAGCCACCTCCAATTTGTAAAGTTCCTCCTGTGGGTTTTCCCTTTGCCCTTCATCACATCTCACTGCGGCTCCTAAGAAAGCATACCAACTGGAATGAAAGATTTAGCTAAGTCCTGGTAAGGGAAATCTGAGTCTTCCGACCTCAACGGGCAGCTTTTGTCCAGCCAAGTTCCTCTGCTAATACACAATTCAGCAAGAGTTACCGCAAGAATTCCTTAATCTTTAATCCTCTTAGTAAGCAGGCATTGAATGAATGTGTTGCTCATTCTTCAGAAAATGACCTGTTGAAAGTGGCATGAGAATGTCACTTGATCTCAGAGGATCTGTTTTTACTCTGGAGGAGTGACATTTATATCCAGACCCCACCCCCAAAAACTTCGACTTTAAAGCCATTTTAGAACATGACAATGTTCAAATGGGAGGAATGTATATAAATATAAAATACAGTTCAGAAATGGGGAAAGGCAGGCTTTTGGACCCACCCCAATCGGGGTTCGAATCCCATTTCCACCACTCAGAGTCCGATTGCTTTGGGCCAAGTTGCTGAATTTTCTGAGTGGCGGTTTCCTCATCTGTGAGAGGGGCATGGCAGTTGGTGTCTTGCAGGACTTCGTGCCGTCATTCTACACGTTTGTGCTACTAGAAATTGGATGTGAAACAGTCCAGCGTGGGCTCGTTAAAGAATCACAGCCCAGGGCAGGCAGCGCTGCCAGGGCAGTGGGACGGGGTGGGGGAATTCTGGGGCTTTCTGAGGGCTGCCTGTTCCTGTAGCCCTCCAGATGCAGTGCAGGAAACGCCCTTTGCTGTGGAATTGCTAGGGATGAGTCAGCCCTGGGACCCTGGGTAGGTGGCCTAGCACTGGTCTCTGGGATTGAGTCACAGGTTCCTTGAGAAGCCAACTCTTAGAGAGAGGTCAACATGCAGCAAGTTTATTAGGGAGGGCTCTTGGGAACACCACCAGGGAAGGGGGGAGTCGGGGGAGGGGGGCAAGAAGTTGGGCTGCTCTGCAGTCCCACCGAGGCCTCAGTCTACACCCTCAGGAAAGTCTGGGGTTGAGATGACCCAGCAGAATTGTCCCAAACTGGTGCAAGGGGTCAGACCTTTACAATCCAAAATGCACCAGGCAGTGGGAGGGGGCTGCCCCTAAGAAGGGGCGTGATCTTGAGCCTGGGGGTGTGTGTATGGCTGGTACATATCATTTCTATCCCCTTTCCTTTAAGCTACTCCTGCTTCCCAAAACAGATTTGAGAAGAGGAACCTAATCTAGCCAGGAGAGCGTTAGGAAGAAATGACGTATAACCGGGACCTGAAGAATGAGAAGAAATTAAGTGAGGCCAGCAGGGGAAATCAGGAAGTTATCAGGTTAAGGGAAGAGCACATGCAAAGACCCAGCAGTGAGAAAGAGAGAAAGAAAGAGAGAGAGAGAAGGGGAGGGGGGAGAGAGAGAGAGAGAGAGAGAGAGAGAGAGAGAGAGAGAGAGAGAGAGAAAAGAAATTGAGACTGAGAGACACTGTTAGAGAGAACTAGAAACAGCAGGTTTAGGGTCAAGTTGCTTATAAGTTACTCAATATCTTCAAACCTCAGTTTTCTCATCTGTAAAATAGGGATGAAAATACCTGTCTCCCAGTTATTTTTAGGATGACATGAAATAACACACACATAGTAAGGGTTTTGTCAATGTTAGTTTCTGTTTTTATTATTATTATTATTGGCTATTGCTTAGAAAATAATGATTAATCTGTTAATAATATACTTGTCACCTAGAAAATTATGGAAGAATTCAGAAGTTGGCAAATTTTTTTGAAGGGTCAGATAAAATATGTTAAGCTTGTGGGTGTGAGCTCAGAATGGTAAATGAATTTACTAACCATCTTGATTTGCTTGAGCTTCCATTTTTTCCAGGGAGTTATAAAGGAGAAATGGAGGTTAACTGAAGCAAGCTGACATACCAACAATCCTTTGCGGTGGTGATAAAAACCCCCTGATCCAGCCTGAGAGGAAGAACTGTAACAAAGGGTTCCAGCTGTCACCAGCGGGGCCTGCTGACATTCACCAGATGACTGCAACCCCACATGCCCATCCTGCGTGCTAATTAACAAACTGGGCCGCAAGGACTCCCTGCCCAAACAGCCCCCAGAGCCCACGCAGCTCACGCAACACACGTACTAACCATAAATCATGTCCCCTTATCTGTCCCCACCCCTCACAACCTCTCCTTTGTCTCAAGCAGCCATATAAGCTGCTCCCGCAGCTCACCCCTTTGAGCAGAAACCTCTTTTGGTGCTTCTCCTGCATCAATACAACTTTAGCTCAATAAACTTGCTCTGCACCCTCCTGTTTAAGTCTGTCTGTTTTATTTTCAGCTCAACATGGGCCATATGGTCTCTGCTGCACATACTCTGCACGGAAGCAGACAATGCGTAAACGACTGGGTATCGCTGTGTTCCAATAACGTTTATTTACAGAAACAGGGGGTGGCCCCATTCGCCAACCCTCAAAACAAGATTGTTAAAACATCAAAACAAGGCTCTGTTATTTGAGAAGGCCCTTCCTGTAAGTAGTGGTTTTCCCCCTTGCTTGGAAGTTTCTTTGCAAAGGCCAGTTGCATATTTCTGCATCTCTGCATCATCTTATAATACTGCATAATGACAAAACAAAAGGTGACACTTGCAAATTATCATCCTAAGAAGTCATGAATTCAGATCAAAGTTCATGAATGGTCACTTAAGATGGTTGTAATTCTCCTATGTCAAGAAGTTGAAACTTATAATTGCTGTATGGAGCAATCACACAAGAATCCTGCCTTTGTTTCAATACCTCCCCCTCCTCTACCACCACCCCGGAGGTGCGCCATGAAAGTTTGTATGTATGTTGTATCAGCCAAAGGGGTGCTGATGCAAAATGCCAGAAATCTGTTGGCTTTTATAAAAAGGTATTTGTTTGGGGTAGAAGCTTACAGTTACCAAATCATAAAGCGTAAGTTTCTTCCCTCACCAAAGTCTGTTGCCACGTGTTGGAGCAAGATGGCTGCTGACGTCTGCAAGGGTTCAGGCTTCCTGGGTTCCTCTCTTCCCGGGGCTCTTTTCTTTCTGGCCTCAGCTGCTGTGGTCTCTCCACAAGGCCAGCTGTAGACTATCAGGCGAATAGCTCTCTGACATTCACCAGATGACTGCAATGTCTAATGGAGCCTTCTCTCCTTCCTCACGTATCTGATTCTCTGTGTGTTAACTTCCTGGGCTCCAGGATCAAAAATCTCACCTTCCTTCCCTGTGGTGCGGTTTCTCTGTGTATTCCCACCCACCAAGGGGGAGGGGACTCAATGTCCTACTGACTTGGCCCAATCAAAGCCTTAATCATTATTTAATCAAGTAGAAGTGAAACCTCTGAATCCAATATAATCTAATATGCCCAGAGGAACAAGCCAGTTTACAAACATAATCCAATATCTATTTTTGGAATTCATAAACAATATCAAATTGATATATATATATATATGTATGTATATATATGTCACAGCTTGGTTTACCCCAAAAAACATCCTTTACATAATTGGTTAGATTTATTCCTAGATATTTAATTATTTTAGTTGTTATTATAAGTGGGATTTTTTTCCCTTGATTTCCTCTTTAGATTATTCATTACTAATGAATAGATATATCATTTATTTTTGCATGTTGAGCTTGTACCCTGACACTTTGCTGAATTCATTTATTAACTCTAGTAGTTCTCCTGTGGGTTTTTCAAGATTCTTTAAGTATTGGATCATGTCATCTGCAAATAGAGGTAGTTTTACTTCTTCCTTTCCTATTTGTATGCCTTTTTCTTTTTCTTGCCTAATTGCTCCGGGCAGAACTTCCAATACAATGTTGAATAACAGTGGTGACAGTGGGCATCCTTGTCTTGTTCCTGTTCTTAAAGGGAAAGCTTTCAGTCTTTCACCACTGAGTATGATGTTAGCTGTGGGTTTTCATATATGCTCTTTATCATGTTGAGGAAGTTTTTTTCTATTCCTAGTGTTCTGAGTGTTTTTATCATAAAGGTTTGCTACTTAAGACAGAAGTTTTTACCACGAGATCTATCCATGTGTCGGGCTCTATCCATGTCCTTGAATGCTCTGGAAATGTATGCAAATAACTGTGTTGGGGACATTTTTGAAGAGAGCTTCCATAACTCAGCAGTTTCAAAAATACTTTGCGGCCTTGAAGAGGTTAAGAACCACTTACACAAGAGATTAATTGCTTAGTATTGTCCCTTGTGTTTAGCACAGAGTAGGTCTTTAGTAAATGTGTATCCTGATGATTGAGATTTTGTATTTCCCAGTCAGTAATAGCTAGGTCAGCTGTGTGATCTGGTTTAAGAATCTAATCTCTTTATACCTTAATTTTTTCACCTGTGAAATAGGAATAATAATATCTAACAGAATATTGTTAGTATTAAATGAGGTAATCGAAAGAAAGCTTGACTCATGTTAAGCACTCAGTTAATGCTGCCATTGTTTTTGTTCAAATAAATTAAATTGTATTTCAGAGACCATTTAAAAAAGGTGTTGCTGGCTTTTTCAAATGCCTTTTCTGCACCAATTGAGATTTATCATGTGTTTATTTTCTTCTTTCTATTAATATGATATATTGCATTAATTGATTTTCTTATGTTGAACTACCCTTGCATTCCTGGGAGAAATCCTGCTTGGTTGTGGTGTATAATCCTTTTAATGTGCTGTTATCTTTAGTTTGCTCATATTTCGTTTAGGATTTTTGTGTCTATTTTCATAAGGGATATTGGTCTGTAATTTTCTTTTCTGGTAATGTCTCTATTTAGTTTTGGTATTAAGGTGATGCTGGAATATATAAAGAGTTAGATGTTAGCACTTTCTTGTAAATCTTTTCAGAGGTATCTCATGTATATACAAACAAATAGTATTTCCTCTTTCTTAAACCTTTGGTGACATACTATACACTGCATACGGGACTAGACTTTCAAAATTATCTACTTAGGATTCCTCCCAGTCAGTTTAAAAAAGTGTTTGTGAGACTTTCAGGAAGATAGTGGGCTAGAAAGACACGGGACTCTCTTCTCTCCCAGAAAAATAGCTAGAGGACAGGCAGAAATGGCCTGGAAAAAAAATCTTCTAGGGTTTAGGACACCAGGGGAAAGCTGGACACTGCCAAGAAGAGAGAGGGACAAAGGAAAAGAAACGTGCGACAGCAAAACTGTGAGTTAAAAGCCACAGTTGCTACTGCCGGCACCCTCCCCCACACTAAAGACAGTTTTGAATTCTCAGGCCTCTGCGCTACAAAGGGGCCCCCAGGTATCCACCCCTCCAGGGAAAGGGAGAAAGAGGGACACGGCCTAAGGCTGATTGAGCTTTTGACCCAGAGGTTTGGTCGGCTGTGTCCCAGAAGCCCATCCAGACCAGGGGGCTGTGCCATTGTTTGCCCTGGGAGCCAGCAAGGGACTAAAGAGATCCCACCCTCTCAATCTCCCTCTCTGCTGACAGGGACTGGTTGTTGAGGATGCAGAGGGGAGTGGAGTTATTTCCTACCTGGGAAAAGGGAGGAGGCTGCCAGCAGAGGTTGGAGAACTATCTCCAAGGAAGTTTGAATTACAAGGCTCTTAGCCTCCAGGCAGGATCCTCTATCACACCAATCCAGTTGGTGTTGCAGCAAACACACGCCAACCAGGCATTGAACTGAGAGGGCAGCCAAAGTGCACCATCTGCTGGCAGACCAAGGAAGTCCATGTGAGGAAATTAAAAGTAAATAAGAGAGGCTTATTCTGGCCTTTATAGCCTCCTTCCCCAAGGCCCTAGGAAGCATGTCTGCAACCCATTACTAGATCCAGGGCCCAGTTTTGAGCAACTAACAGAGAAAATCCTAAAGACCCAGGTTGAAACAAGAATCAAAGAACAGCAGTAACACACAGCCTCCTGTTACTAAATTCCTGTGAAAGAAAGAGAAATTGGGCATCAGAGTAAACTGACCATCCTGGTCAGATACCTAGGAAGCAGCAAAAAATTACAAGCCTTAATAAGAAAATGGAAGACATGACCCAAGACAGGGCATATGTTAAAGCACCAGAAGAGATGCAGAATTTGAGACAACTAATTAACAGGAGACACACAAATTTCCAAAATCAAATTAATAAGTTGAAAGACAATATAGCTAAAGAGATAAATGACATAAAGAAGACATTGAGCAAGCACAAAGAAGAATTTGAAAACCTGAATAGAAAAGTAACAGAGCTCATGGGAATGAAAGACACAATAGGTGAGATCAAAAACACATTAGATATAAATATGCTCGCTGTCCTGATTTTGTGATAATCAGGATAGGATAAACATTCACTATATTAGAAACCATGCACGTGTCCCCAGACCTAGTTTTTCTCCCTAGGTCTGGTTTTTAGAATGCTGGTGATAAACTAAGCCTGATTTGTTGTATGGCCATCCTGTATGGGAAATGACTGTAACTCTAGGTATCTTTGGTCAACCTTAAGAGATATAGCAGGGGGACAGATGTGGCTCAGGTGGTTGGGGGTCCATCTCCCATATGGAGGGACCTGGGATCGATCCCCGGGACCTCCTGGTAAAAATTTAAAAAAAAATATAGAAGGTGCATGGGCCACCAGGCCCTGTGCATGGGTGCGCTGCCAGGCCCTGCGAATGTGTGCACCGCTAGGCCACGCGAGCCACACAGCAAGATGATGATCTAACAGGAGAGTGACACAAGGGAGAGCCAAGACGAGACGCACCAAAAACCAGGAACTAAGGGGCGCAGGCGGTAGAATGCCTTTCTCCCACATCAGAGATTCTGTGGATCGAATCCCAGTGAAGATAGGAGGAGAAGGATGAGAAGAGAGGGCAGGAAACAGACACAGAGAGTTGTCCAGCGAATAGACACAGAAACAGCAAAAATGAGGGGTGTGTAAAAATGTATAGAAGTAAATAAATAAAGCCCTAAAAAATGTATAGGGGAGGAAGATACGGACTATAGTTAGTAGTAACACTTTGACGATGCTCTTTCGTGATTTGCTAACAAATGTTTCACAACAATGCAGGGTGTTTGTGGTGGAGGGAGTGATGTGTGGGAGCCCTATGTGATGTTATGCATGCTTGTTCTGTAAGTTCACAATGTCTACTGAACACTTATAGTTATGTATGTTCATGTATGAATGATATACTTCAATAAATTGTTTAAAAAACACACACATTAGAGGGAAGCAGATGTGGCTCAAGTGATTGACCTCCTGCCTACCACAAGGGAAGTCCTGGGTTCAGTTCCTGGTGCCTCCTGGAGAAGATGAGCAAGACAGCGAGCTGGCTCAACAGATGGGTGCAGCGAGCTGACACAAGATGATGCAACAAAGAGACACAAAGAGGAAAGACAATGAGAGACACAACAAACCAGGGAGCTGAGGTGGCTCAAGTGATTGAGCACCTCTCTCCCACATAGGAGGTCCCAGGTTCAGTTCCCAGTGCCTCCTAAAGAGAAGATGAGCAGACATCGAGAGCACACAACAAATAGACACAGAAAGCAGACAGCAAGCACAGACAATGGGAGGGGGGTGAGGGGGGTGAGGGGGGAGGGGAGAAAAAGAAATAAATCTCCAAAAAAACACATTAGAGGCATACAACAGCAGACTTGAAATGATAGAAGAAAGAATAAGTAATACT
>JAQZBX010043636.1:0-21600 GCA_029593785.1 Cabassous unicinctus | reverse complement strand
CACATAAAAAAGGTTTTAAAATGGGGTAAGGAAAGGGGAAGGAGGCTGGATATATGAGAGTCTCTAGTATTCTGTGTAAGACTTTGCTGTGACCTAAAACTTCTTTGTACATTCAATGAAAATTTGGGTGACACTGGGAAGTGAGAGGAGGAAGGCACCATGGTACAGACTGGACACCCAATAATGCAGTGATAAAAGGAAAAAAAATGATAATAATTTTTTTTAATTTTTATTTTTAAAATTTTTTTTGTTTTTTCCCATTTTTTAATGTCTCAGCCCTTTAATTTTATTTTATTTTTAGTTTTTTTCCCTGAGTTTCCATGTATTTTTTTCTCTTATATTTAAGCTTATCATTATTTCATTTTCCTATTAATTGTATTCAGCTATTATATGGGTTTCTTCTTCAAGGAAAGTTTAGATCACAGAAAGGTTACAATGGGGGCAGTAGAGGATCATTGGTTGGGGGGTGTCTGGGATGGAGGTTTCATGGGAAGAAGTTCACCTGAATATAAATGAAAGATATATAAAAAATTTTCAATGATCAAGTGGTGGGGCATGGTCACAGTGAGTAGACAATCTCTCAATAAATGAGGGAATACTGAATTCCCATCCTGGAGAGCTCTGCCACATTCTCCAAGGGAGCAGCAACAGTCCGCTGAGTGCAGGAGAAGTGTCTGTAAAAGGAGGATGGTCCACTGATGGGTTCTTGTTATTGATGAGTAGCCTTACAAGTCTTTGCTCTTATAATTGAAACTTAGCCTACTGTTATGGAGTGCCTAAGGTTTGCCACCTGAGAGCCACCTTGTTGCTCACATGTGGCCTCACACTAAGCCAAACTCAGCATATGAATGCATTACCTTCCCCCCTGCGAGGGACATGACTCCCAGGGATGAGCCTCCCTGGCAATGAGGGATTAATACCAAGTACCAATTGGCAATACAACTGGAGAAAGACCTTCAATAAAAGGGGGAAAATGTAAAGACAAATGACTTTATGTGGCTAAGAGACTTCAAAGAATGTCAGGAGGTCATCCCAGAGGTAACGCTTACACACACCTGAGTAGGATCTCATAGAACACCAAAGTGGATATCACTGCACATAGATGGGCTCCTGAGGGCTCTGGAGACATCCAGGTCCTATATAAGTGGGGATAGCTCCAGAGTTTGATGCCTTGTCATTGGGCTCTACTTTGGTATCTGTGCTTCTGAGAGTGACAGAGTTGGACTCAAATAAGTCCTCCCTGCACATGGCCCATCAGCCCCTTCTATTCAAACCTATATATGATGCTGGAGTTTGTAGGTGTACTTCCAGATTCTGAAGACTCTGTCCTGCCCATGTGCCAGCTGTGCCTGGAATACCAGTGGAGCTGCAGCTCCTACTGTACAGCTCAATGGACTTACCCAACTCACCTGGTGAGGAGACGGGGATGGACAATGGCTATCATAGGGAATGGGGAGAGCCTGCACCTGCAGGCAGGATAATCCCATCCATCATATCCATGGAATATACGTCCCCTTTCACTTGGAGGTGGTGTGGACATCACAATCCCAAACTCCTCAAGATTGGGGGAAGAGTGACCACTAGAGTGGACTTAATGGTATTTTGTTATAGACATATTGTGATTCAAGCAATGGAAGAAAGTGCAACAGTGAGGTGGAGTCAGTGGCCACTGGAAGCATTCAGGGCAGGGAAGGGAAAAGCAGTTGTAATACAGAGGCTTTTTCAGGACTTGGTAATTATCCTAAGTGACATTACAATGACAAATATAGGCCATTTTACATCAGCATATAACATGCAGAACTGTGTGGGAGAGAGTGTGGTCTACAAAGTGAACTATGGTCCATGCTTAGTGGCAAAGCCCCAGGATGTGTATATCCATTGCAGGTGATGTGCCACACTAATGAAAGATGTTTATGTGGGATGTTATGGGAGGTGTGGGAGTTGGGGAACATGGGAATCCCTATAATTTTTGTATAACATTTATGTAATCTAAGTATCTTTTAAAATATAAAAAAAAATTAAAAGGAATTAATATAAAAAATTCAATGTTATTATTTTAAAGGCATTACTTAATCCAACCATTTTATCCTTTGGCTTTTATATGTCATATCTTATTTTTGTCTCTCTTTTTACCCTTTTGGTTAGCCTTTCTGATACTCTTCACTTCTACACTTTCCTCCAAGCCTCTTTCTCTGGTTTTTCTGGGTTTTTTTAATTTTTAAAATAAAAAAAAAAAGTAATTATTTATTTTCCCTTGCTGCAGAATTCCCTTTATTGTTTCCTGAATTGCTGGATTCTTATTTACAAACTGTCTTAGTTTCTGTTTATCTGTGACCATATTACACTCACCATTATATTTGATGGACACTTTTGCCAGAGAAATAATTCTTGGTTAGCAATTTTTCTCTTATACTACTGTAATTATATCATGCAGCTCTCTTCTCACCTCTATGGTTTCTGAAGAGAAATCTGCACTAAGTCTTACTGGACATCTTTTTAACATGCTATTTCACTTCTCCCTTGCTGCTTTCAGAATTTTCTCTTTATCTTTGACATTTGGCATTCTGAATATTATGTGTCTTGGAGTAGGTATATTTTGATTTATTGTAATTGGAGTAGGCAGTGCTTCCTGGACACATATATTCATGTCTTTCATGAGAGTTGGGAAAATTTTGGTCATTGTTTCCTCAAATACTCTTTCTGCCCTTTTTCCCTTCTCTCCTCCTTCTTGAACTCCCATACGAGTATGTTGGTGTACTTCATGCTATCGTTCAACTCCCTGTGCGCCCTCTCAATTTTTTCCATTCTCTCTCACTGTTTTCTCTTTAAAATTTTAGCTGTTCTGTCCTGATTCTTTCTTCTATGATTTCCAATCTGTGTTGTATGCCTCTGTTGCATTTTTAGTCTCACTTATTGTGTCTTTCATTCCCATAAGATCTCTTCTTTTACTATGGAATATTTAAGATTTTTCTTTGTGCTCACCCAGTATCTTCTCTTTCTTTTCTTTTCTTTTTTTTTTTTGCTTTTGAGGTATTTTTATTTTGATAAGAGGTATTTTCGGATTGAATAACATTTTGCCTTTTTTGTTGTTAATCCAATACTTGGAACAAAAGAATTCAGCCTTGTGTGAAGTACCTGTATCAGAAATATTTCAGAAAAACTAAAGCTGCCTGTATAAGAAAGTTCATTCCACTGGATTGGCAGGTCTGTGTAAACATATGGGCAAAAAAAATTTAAAAATCATTACTAGAAGAGGAAGGAAGAAAATAATTTGTAAGTGCTTCTTCTAAAAGAGTTGGTGTCCAATGCTTTAACTCATTTTAGCAATCCAAAGAACATTCTCTAATAGAGGTGATAAAAGTGATAAATATAAATTTTGAAATAGGATAGCCTATTGGATTTAAAGTATTAAAACTTTTATATACCACAAGAGTAAGTACAATGGATATTTACAAAAATTGTTGTTAAATCTCAAAAGTTTTACCAAATACCATAGCTACTTTAAACAAAAATTTTTTTACTAGATAAATCAGTCAACGAGAATATTATACCAGATTCAGGGTTGAAAGGGTGTAGTCCTCCATGAAGATTTTAAAGCCAGATTTTCAGCTCAATCTTAATTAAAAAATACTTTATCACTGAAAATGTTAACCATTAATTGAGCCTTCATTGTGTTGTAATATTTTTGCTGCTGGAGGGTCTTGCCTCAGTCTTGATGGCTGCTGAATGATCATTCTGATGACTGCTGAAGGCTGGGATGGCCAGACAAGGCTATTAAGCCAGGGTCCCATAACCCAGAGCAGCCCTCACTGAACAAAAAATCCCATGGTGAAAAGTGGATCATGTGGGAGAAGCACCAATTCAGAGCCCACCCAGGATCTTCTTAATGTCTTTTATTTATTTAGCCAAACTGTCCTTCAATTCCATGAATTGTTTTAGGAGGTCTGTGTGAACATTATACATTAGTTGCTTCAAGTCCTGTGTCACACCTGGGCCTTTGATTTGTTCCTTTGCCTGGGTCATATATATTTTTCTTGGTATGGCTTGTAATTTTTTGCTGATATTTTCGATTCTGATCCTGATGCTGAATTTACTTTGATGTTCAGTTTCTCCCTCTTGCCAAGGGATTTACTATAAAGTAGTTGTGTCCTATCATTGTTTTTGATTCTTGGACCCACTTGTTTTGTGTATTAAAGATTGTCCCTGTTCAACTGCTCAAACAAGAGCTAAGTACCCAGTAATAAGTTTCAGGTTATTTTTCAAGGGCTTTGGGGAAGGAGGCATTAAAGGCATTTGATTGTCTATGTATGTATGTATGTATTTCCCTTCTTTTCATGCAATTTTCTGGCATACCAACAGATGGTGGTTTTTGGAAGACCTTAGATCCAACACTGGTTGTTAGGAGGGAATGCATTCACTGTAACTTCATAGGTGGGACAGAGGTGATGTCTTCAGGGTGGGACAAACTTCACAAATTTTTTCAGAAGCTGTTCTCCAAAGGAGGAGAACAGTATCTCTTCCCTTGGCTGGATACACCCTACCTTACTCTATGCCCTCAAGAACAAGCCCAGGACAATAAGGAGGGTGTTTCAGAAGGCAAGTTATCTTTCATTTTTAGTGGGCTCTCAGGTAAAACAGTATCATGGCCCCACACAGCCTGGAATTGTGAGATCCCTGCAATGCAGTAAACCAAGTTCACTGGCCAAAATTTGAATTTTCTGTAGGCTGTGTCCCTCCCTCACCCTTGTCTTGAGAAAAGGGCCCCTGCAACCCCCTTAATCTGCAGCCATCTGCCAGGAACCAGTGGACTCCCTGCTCTTTGCTCTGAGGGTGGGGGAATGGGCACCAGCAGCTACTGCTGCAGCATGGGATTTTTCCACCTGGCCAAGACTCCTTTCCTTCACCGTTCTCTCTTTTGGGTGGTGTCTAGCCTTCCCCTGGTGTCCTTAACCCCAGAACAGCCTTCCAGTCTCCATTTGTCCTTTATTTTTCTGGGAGAGAAGTGATCTCAATGCTTCTCTAATCCTCCACCTTCCAGGCCATTATATTGCTCATGGTCTTTTTCTACCACTATTCTCCTTTTTTCCAGAATTAACAGCACATTCAATAGGGCCTGTATGTCCACCCAACTTGGAATATGAATTACAATAAGAATTGGATGTATTTTCCATTTTCTTGGCATCTTTCATGTAACTTGAGACTCAATTCTTCTAATTTTATAAGTCTGAATAGGAGAACGGAGTGTGTACAAACATGTAACCTCTTGGATGGCCTTGATTAACAATCCCAGTTGGAACCCACCTTAATTGGAATTGTCCAGCTGAGGGAGGACTCCCTGGCCAAATTGGGTACCACTCTGATTAAGAGGTCAGGAAGCCATTTCTGGAGGACCTAATGGCAGTTCAGGATCACACTCTCCCTCTCCTCCTTCTTCATAAGATTTTGGAGGAGCAGTGGGAACAAGGAACAAGTCCAGCACATTGTGTATGGGTTTGGAATGAAGGATTAGTTTCTTCTCTTTCATTTGTTAGCAGATTTTATTAGGCCCGTGACTTGCTAACATCACACCATGCCCAAAGGACAAATACTGTATGAATGCATTACTATGAACCAAATATACTGTGTAACATATTGTTTGATTAAAAAACAACAACAAATTTACATATATCCATTACATTTAATTGAGAAATGTATATGTTTATTCATCTGTGTTTACTTTTTAATTTTTAATTGTTTATATTTTCAATTATAAAATGTACAAAATAAGTTAAAAAAAAGATACAATCTGGAGAATTACACTTCTCTTTCATGCTAGACCTCTGTTTATTGTCCACTGTGACTCCCTGTCACTACTTGGGTGAGTTACACTTTAAGTTTATTGATCAGAATTTTAGTACTCAACCAGGATACCAGTGGGATGTCTCCTACACCTAGGGGATTGATTCTGGTGCAGAACTCTAACCTACAATCCTGGACCCACCTGACTCCAAACCTAAGCCAAAACCAAGGATCACATGCAATCTAGGCACCTACAGCTTCAGTGGAATATTTAAACCCTCACTCTAGAAAACAACTAATAATTTTGATAAGAAAATCAGTATTCACTGAGGCTGCAGGGATCTTTTGTGCTACCTGTTTCCTTCCTGATTGGCTGATTTCAGGATCCTCAATGCCAGAGTCAGCGGAATCCTAATACCAGCTTTTGAACTCAATTTGCTTCTGCAGACACAGAGCTGAGCTCAGGAGTTCTCCTCCTCAGGGCCCAATGAGTCCACCAGGGAGCAATGCTCTCAGAGTTCACTGGGGCTCAACTGGGTTGCCAAGCTTTAGGGGATCCCCTCATGGATCCTCTGTGCCCATGTCAGGCCAACAGTATTGACTACCACACTGAGTTTGGTCACTCAAGGAAAGAAGTTTATTAAATTGGTGGAGGACAGAAGATAGGATAGCTCAGATCTGCCTCCCCAACAGAAACTAGAGTGGTATTATATTGCCTTGTGTAGAGGAGGAGTTAAGGATTGGGTTAAGGAGACTGACAGGTGGGAGGGACTGCACCTTGTGCAGGCTCAATGGCATTATATGTTTAACAGGGAAAGCCACATGCTTGGTCACACATCATGCATGTAGAGAAAATGACATTTAATTCCCACCTAGAGGTGTACAAATTACTATTATAATGAACTAAAATTCAGTGAAGTTCATTCTACTACTAAACTTAGTCTGCAATAGGAATGGAAAATCCCTTTACGTGGTTAACAAATTTTTGTGGTCAGGTAGTGATCACAGCTATTCTACTTTGATTGGCTGGTTTCTAAATAAGAGAATGTTAAACTTGGGAGAAAAACAAGTGTGGCATTGATAAGGAAACAGGGCAGAGGGTTGGGCCATTAGGGGAGTAAAGCAAATTCATAGGCAGCTTCATTATTGGACAATCATCTGTGTGGACAAGACAATAGGGAATGAATTTTCCCCTCAGAGATTCTGAATCATCATGTCTGCCTGTTGTATCATAAACCAGGACAGTCTTGGATGGGCAGAGAATTGTGGGCTACAGAGAGAGATCATTACATGTTCAAACCCAATCTCTGTGGTCCATGCAACCCCCTGGTTCCTGAGAGTGCCAAGCCTCCACCTACACTGACACCCTCCTGCTTTGGTTGGGAAACCCCTGCCGCACTGGTCAATTCTGTCATGTCTTCATGGTCTGTGCTTATGGAGTCTGTGGAACTGAAGTTGAGTGTAATACCTCAAAAGACCTGCTATTCACCTAATCTCCATGGAGATTCATGTCCAATTCCCTCAGGTATTAATTGCTAGATTTCCCAAAGCACAAGAAAAGAAAAAATATTTCATGTAGATACAGAAAAAGTCCCTCATGCATCTTCTTTCCCAATAGGATGAGGAGTTAATCCCCATTCTGTTCTCACAAAATGATGGCCCTTTCTGAGACATTGACCCTCCTCTGTCATGATTACCTTCCCTTTGAATAGGATCCTGTATTAATCAAGACATGAAACTGGTAGTGAATTTAGATTAGCACACTTCAGCACCTGCTTTTGCAGACTCTGTGAAACTCTATCTAAATAGAGAGTATTAAGAACAAGGAAGACAACATTTATGCAGAGGTACAAGGAATAGGAGACTCTGAGAAGCTACTTATAATCTTGTGTCAAACATATTGTAAACCTATATTAAAGTATGCTTTTCTCTTAAAAATTCAAATGGTACATTTTACATGAGAGAAGGAACTTACAAGTAACCAATTAACATTGAAAAATTCTTTTCTCTGCCATTAGATTGGGAACTTCACAATAGGAGGCATATATTTACTGCTTTATCCTCACCACCCTATTTTTCATTGGTTTCTAATAAGTATCATATGAATATATTTGAACTAAGAATGAACAAATCAATTATTTATTCTTTAAATGCTTTTGGCACAAACCAGCCTTCTATCACTACTAAGTTATAGTTCCACTCAAATTTCCTTGGAAATTTTAATCTTCATGTATTAGTTAGCATTTAGAATCACATAATTTTTACATCAATGTCCAAAGAAATACTATTACAAATTAAAGATTCCTTAATCCAACACCTAAAGACACACTGCCAAATATTTCTCCATCCATACTATTTCTTTGAGGGATAAACTGAGGTCCAAAATGGAAACCAACCGGAAATCCACTTATGATAGTGCTGTCTACCAGCAGATCTCAGGTTGGTGGCTGCTGGGCAAATTCTGCTGGAAGCAATGCTCCTTCCAGGATCAGTGAAGAAGGGTATGAGAGGGATGTTTCCTTCCAAGGCAGGCATTTATGGTGATCAAACATCATGTGATTGGACACTCTATTTAATCAAATCAAGTGGATCCAACCACCTTTGGTGTTTTTGCCATTTCCAATCATTTACAAAATTTCAATAACAACTTGTGTCTATTTTAGTAATATAGATTTTATATAAGCTCACAAAATGTGTGCATATGTCAATATATTGTCTATATCTTTATTTTTTAAAATACATTATTTATTTTTTTAAAAGAAAAGTTATTTAGAATACATAATTGTTTCATAAAAATATAGGGGTTTCCCATATGTGCCGCTTCCTACACCTCCAATATTTTCCCACATTAACACCTCTCAATTCATTACAATTGATGAAAACATTTTAGAGCATTCACTAAGCATGGATTATAGTTTACATTGTAGTTTAAACTCTCTCCCGTACAATTTTGTAGGTTATGGCAAGATATGTAATGGCCCATATCTGTCATTGTAATTTCATTCAGGAAAATTCCCAAGTCCCCAAAATGCCCTCATATTTTACCTGTATTTCCCTCTCCCTGTCTTAGAACCTCCAATGGCCACTGTCTCCACATGAATGATATAGTTTCTTCCATTGCTAGTGTCACAAGTCCATAATAGAATACCAGAAGTCCACTCTACTCCATAGTTCACTCCCCAATCCTAAGGACTCTGGGATGGTATTGCCCCCTCCACCTCTAATAGAGAGGAGGTTTTGATCACATGAGGCAGATGGATGGGAATCTCTTGATTGCAGTTGTGGACTCAGACCCTTGGGATGGTCGTTTTCCATTATCCTGTCCTTGTTCATTGTCCTGTGTGAGTCCAATGAAATGGAGAGCAGGTATTGTAACTCCATTGAATTTCAGGGCCCAGTTGCACATGGAGAGCCTAGATATTAGAGTCTCTTGGACATAAACCTACCAATTCCAACACCAAATATAGGTTGAAATAAAAGGGACAGAAGAGGCATGTGTAGAGAAGTCACATCTGAGTCCATCTCTGTCATACTCAGGAGCACAAACTCCAAAGTAGGGCCATTGGCAAGGCAACAAACTCCAGAGGTGTCTACCATGACCAAAGTATCCCAAGAGCCCTCAGGATCCCCATTATTTGGGGTAGTATCTAACTTGGCTGTTTATGAGCTCCTGCTGAGACATGCATAAGCATTACCTCTTTGATGACATCCCCACACACTTTGAAGTCTCTTAGCCATATGCACTCATTAGTCTTTACATTTTCCCCCTTTTACTCAAGGTCTAGCTCCAGTGGTATCCCCAGCTGGTGCTTGGTAGTAATCCCAGTTCCAGGGAGGCTCATCCCCAGGAGTCATGACCCATATGTGGGAAGGTGATGCATTTATATGCTGCATTTGGTTTAGAGAGAGGCCACATTTAAGCAACAAGGAGGCTTTCATGAGGCAACTCTTAGGCACTCTCCAACACTAGGCTAAGGTTCAAATTCAAGAGCAAAAGGATTGCAAGCATAGTCACCAACATCAAGGGCTGATCAATGGATCATTCTTCTTCACTATTCATTACCCCTGCACTTGGGAGATTGCTGCTGTTCCATTAGAGGATGTGGCAGAGCTCACCAGGATGGGAATTCAATAATTTTTCAGTTGTTTTGTGAATCTCCACTCACTATGGCAATGCTCCATGAACATTTGAACATATTTATATTCCTTATATGTATGCCCAGGTGAAATTCCTCCCATCTATCCCCCATCACTGACACCCCAGCCCATTGATCCTCCCCTGTCATAGTGGTAACTCTTCTGTGATCCAAAACCTCTTCAAAACTGAAGCCAAGAATATTGCTATATTTGATTAGTAGGAAAGTGAAATGATAATATTAGTTTTAAACATAAGAAATAAAATACATAATAATTTAAAGAAACTAAAACTAAAATAAAGTAAAAAAGATTGGGGTAATAAAAAATGAAAAACATTTAAAAATAACATAAAATAAATTATTTTTATCATTTTTCCTTTCATCACTGAAATATCCGTTGTCCTATATGTACAGTGGCGTTTTCTTCCATTTCTTCCCCTGTGTCTTACTTTTTATATATGTATATATACATTGACTTCAAATAAGTTTTAGGTCACAGTAAAAATACGTACAGAATATAGGGACCTCACACATACCCAACATCCTCTTCCTTTTCCCCTTTCCCTATTAATAATCTTTTTACATGTGGATGGTAAATTTGTTACAACTGATGTATAAATATTGAAACATAGCTACCAACCATGGTAAATGATTTACATTTTGGGTTACATTTTAGACCATACACTTTATAATTTTTTGATGAAATTTAACATGGCCTGTATGCATCATTGCATGAGCATGCAGAACACTTCCATTGCCCCTGAATACCCCCTCTTCAATCTCTTCTATTCATCTCCCTGCCTCCCCTTGGGGCCCATGGAGACCACCAGGCTTCACTTCTTGAAGGACAAGATTCTTTGATACTTGCAAGAATGCTGAGGTCTGGACACATTAGTCTGTCTTCCCTATGAGGAACTGCCCATGCGCTCAAGAAAACCCACCCTCTATTTGAGAGCATATTGGGCCTCCCCATAATAGGAGTCCAACCCCTTCCCACTCATTATGTGGTTCTCCCCGCACTGGCACAGCACACTATGACAAAATGATTACTCACACATGCTGTAGGAGACTATACCAGGTGTGCCCTGCCGCAAATGCCTCCCCCCATTCAACATCCTAATCCAGTAATGCTTCCTTGTCATAATGCCAAAAGAATTTTCTCATAGTTGTAGTTTCACCTATGTACCCACCTATCCTCAGTTTTCACCTATTCCCTCCCCCAATACTCCTCCCAACTCCTTGGACCAACCCTTACCTCCCAACCTTTCCCCCTGTCAAGCTTCCACTGACCAACCCAATAGTATTCTTATGCCCTGGTCAAATATTTTTACTGCACAACTACTCACTTCCACCTCATAATAGATTTTGCCTTTTGGGGGGTTGGCTCACAACCTTCTTCTCCCTTCCTATTTCCTGTAAACCTATCTTCCAGACTCTAGCTCTCTGAGTCAGCTCAATTTGCTTAATTCATACCAGAGAGGTCATGCAATATTTGTTCTTCAATGTCTGGCTTGTTTCACTCAACATAAAGTCCTCAAGATTCATCCATATTATCCCATGTGTTAGTACTGCATTCCTTCTTACAGCTGAGTAATATTCAATTGTAAGTATATACCACATTTTGTTTAACCATTCTTCAGATGATGGGCATTTGGGTTGATTCTAACTTTTGACAATAGTGAATAATGTGGCTATGAACATTGGTGTACATATATCTGTTCATGTCCTTACTTTCAGTTCTGGGTATATACCCAGCAGTGGAATTGATGAGTCATATGGCAGATCTGTATTTAGTTTTTTGAGGAACTTCCAAACTGTCCTCAAGAATGGTTGGATCATTCTACATTCTCACCAGCAGTGGATGAGGGCTCCCATTCCACCACATCCTCTCCAATACTTGTAGTCCTCTGTTTTTCAATGGGCACCAGTCTAATGTATTTAAGATGGTATCTCATTGTAGTTTTGATTTGCATTTCCCTAATAGCTAGTGATTTTGACCATCTTTTCATGTGTGTTTCAGCCATTTATATTTCTTCTTTGGAGAATTGTCTATTCAAATCTCTCACCCATTTTTATGTGTTTATTTTCTCTTTTTATTTTCAAGATATAAGATTTCTCTATATATGCTGGAAATTAATCTTCTATTAGATTTATGGTTACCAAATATTTTCTCCCATTGGGTAGGATGTCTTTTCCCTTTCTTGACAAACTCCTTTGAGGTGCAAAAGGTTTTAATTTTGAAGACGTCCCATTTGTCTATTTTTTTGTTGTTGCTTGTGCTTTGTGTGAAGTTCATGAAGTGATTTCCTGTTACAAGGCCCTGTAAATGCTTCCCTACAGTATCTTCCAAGATCTTTATGGTCTTGGCTATTATATTTAGATCTTTGATCCATTTTCAGTTGATTTTTGTATAAGGTGTGGGATGGTGTTCCGCTCTCATTCTTTTGGATATGGATATCCAGTTCTCCAAGCACCATTTGTTGAAGAGGCTTTTCTCTCCCAGTTGAGTGGACATGGTGGCCTTGTCAAATACCAGATAATTGTATTGGTGAGGGCCTATATCAGAGCTCTCAATTAAGTTCCATTGTTCAGTATGTCTATCCTTCTGTCAATATCATGCAATTTTGACCACTATAGCTTTATTTAATGCTTTAAAGTCAGGTAGTGTGATACCTCTGATTTCATTTTTCATTTTTGATATGTCTTTGACTATTCAGGACCTCTTGACCTTCCAAATAAATTTCATAGTTATTCTAATTCAGTAAGAAATGCTGTGTTGATTTTTGTTGGGATTGCATTAAATTTGTAGATTAGTTTGGGTAGAATGGACCTCTTAATGAAGCTTAGTCTTCCTATCCATGAACAGGGGATATTCTTCCATTTATTTAAGTCTTCTCTGATTTCCTTTAACAGTGCTGTGTAGTTTTCTGTGCATAAGTCATTTATACCTTTAGTTAAATTTATTCCTAGGTATTTGATTTTCTTTTTTACTTACTGTTGTAAATGGTCTTTTTTTTTTCTTGATTTCCTCCTCAGATTGCTCGTGATTGGTGTACAGAAATGCGACTGATTTTTGAGAATTGGTCTTATAGCCTACTATTTTACTGAACTCATTTATACGGTGTAGAAGCTTTATTGTAGATTTCTCAGGGCTTTCTATGTATAGGATCTTTTTGTCTGCAAATAGTGAAATATTTACTTCTTCCTGTCCAATTTGGATGCCTTTTATATCTTCTTCTTACCTCAGCGCTTGAGCAAGTACCTCTAAGACAATATTAAATAGGAGTGGTGATAGTGGGCATCCTTTTCCTCTTCCTGATCTTAGAAGGAAAGCTTTTATGTTTTCAGCATTGTATATGACATTAGCTCTGGGTTTTTAATATATGCCCTTTTTCATGTTTAGAAAGTTTCCTTCTATTTTTATCTTCTGCAGTGTTTTTATCAGGATGGGGTGCTGTATTTTGTATACTGCTTTTTCTGCATATATAGAGATGACCATGTGATTTTTTTCTTTTGATCTGTTTATGTCATTATTACATTGATTGATTTTCTTATGTTGAACGATCCTTGCATACCCGGAATTAAACCCCCTTAGTTATGGTGTATAATGCATTTTATGTGTTATTGAATATGTTTAGCAAGTGTTTTGTTGATGATTTTAGCATCTAGGTTCATCAGAGAGATTGGTCTGTAACTTTTCCTTCTTCTGGCATCTTTGTTTGACTTTGGTATTGGGCAATATTGGCATCATAAAAAGAGTTACACATTTTCCCTTCTACTTCTATTTTTTGGAAGATATTAAGCAGGATTGGTGTTGGTTCTTTCTGGAATGTTTGGTAAAATTCACCTGTGAAGTCATCTGGTCCTGGGCTCTTCTTAGTTAGGAGGTTTTTGATAACTGATTCTATCTCTTTCCTTAATATTTGTCTGTTGAATTCATTGATTTCTTCTTTTGTCAATGTAGGCTGCTTGTATGTTTCCAGGAATTTGTTTATTTCCTCTAAATTATCTTTCTTGTTGGCATGTAATTTTTCAAAGCATCCTCTTATGATACTCTATTACTGTGGGGTCAGTGTCAATATCCCCTTCCTCATTTCTTATTTTGTGAATTTGCATCTTCTCTCTCTTTTTTTTTTCTTTGTTGGTATAGCTAAGGGTTTGTCAATTTTATTGATGTTCTCGAATAACCAGCTTTTGGTTTTGTTTATTTTTCTAGTGCTTTCTCATTTTCTATTTCATTTACTTCTCTCCTTATCTTTGTTATTTCCTGCTTTCTACTTCATTCCTGGTTGGTTTGTTGTTCTTTATCTAATTCCACCAGGTGTGCAGTTAGGGCTTTGATTTTAGTTCTTTCTTCTTTTATGATATATGCATTAATGGCTATGAATTTCCCTCTCAGTACTGCTTTGGCTGCATCCCATAGGTTTTGATATGTTGTGTTGTCATTTTCATTCGTTTCAAGGCAGTTACTGATTTCTTTGAAATTTCCTCGTTTTCCCACTGTTTGTCTAAGAGTGTGTTGTTTAACTTCCATATTTTTGTGCCTATTCTAGTTCTCTGGCCCTCACTTATTTCCAGCTTCATTCCATTGTGTCAGAGTAATTACTCTGTATAATTTCAATTTTTCTGAGTTCATTGAAATTTTTTTCTGCCCTAGGATTTGGTCTATCTTGGATAATGATCCCTGTGCACTCAAGAAGAATGTATATCCCACTTTTTTTGGGTGATGTGTTCTGTGTATGTCTATGAGGTCCATATCCTCTAATGTATTATTCAGAGTCTTTGGTTCTTTATTGATTCTCTGTTGAGATGTTCTGCCTAATGATGATAATGATGTTTTAAAATCCCCCACTACAATTGTAGAGACATCTATTTTTCCACTTAGTTTCTCCAGTATTTGCCTCATGTATTTTGATGCAACATGGTTACGTGCATAAATGTTTATGGTTGGTCCTTCCTCTTGAAAGATTACCCCTTTTACTAATGTATAGTGTCTGTCTTTGTCTCTTAAAATAGTTTTGCATTTAAAATCTATTTTGTCTGGTATTAGTATAGCTACTCCTGCCCTTTTTTTGGTTGTTCTTTGCTTGTAAAATTGTTTCCCAGCCATTCACTTTCAGCCTCCTTGAATCCCTGGGTCAAAGGAGGGTTTCTTGTAGACAGCATATTGATGGGTCATATTTCCTTATCCATTTTGCCAACCTGTATCTCTTGACTGGTGGTTTTAATCTATTAGCATTCAGTATTATTATTCTCAAGGAATTACTTACATTAGCCATTTATTTTGGGTTTATATATGTCAAATGTTTTTAATTTCTTTTTGTATTTTTAGTTGTTCTTACACTCTCCTCCAACATTCTCTACTGTTTTGTCCTTTCACCCTGCAGAACTTCCCTTAATATTTCTTGAAGTGCAGTTTTCTTATTGGCATAATCTCTTAATTTCTGTTTATCTGTGAATATTTTGAACTCTCCATCATTTTTGAATGCCAGCTTTGCTGGATGCAGAATACTTGGCTGGAAATTTATTTCTTTTAGTACCTTGCCTATGTCATACCACTGCCTTTTTGTGTCCATGGTTTCAGATGAGAAATCAGCACTTAATCTTATTTAGCTTCTCTTGTATGTGATGGTTCTCTTTTTGCTTGCTGCCTTCCATATTTTCTCTTTTTCTTAAGGATTGGACAGATTGACAAGTATATGTCTTGGAGTAGACCTCTTGGGATTTATACTGTTTGGGGTGCACTGTGCTTCCTGGGCATATACGTCCATCTCCTTCAATAGGGTTGGAAAGTTTTCAGCCACTATTTCATTTAACACTCTTCTGTCCCCTTTCCCTTTTCTTCTTACTCTGGGAAGCCAATAATGTGTATCTTTGTGCATTTTGTGTTGTCATCCAATTCCCTAAGTCCCTGTTGTATTTTTCTAACTTTTTATCTATCTGATCTACTATGTGTTTGATTTCAAATGTACTGTCTTTCACATTGCTAATTCTTTCTTCTGTCTGTTCAAATCTGTTATGTGCTTCCAGTGTTTTTTTGATTTCTTAGTTTGTGCGATTCATCATCATCATATCCATTATCATTTTATGTATGTTTATAATTTCTTCAGTATGTTCTCTGAGTGTCTTCTTAATATCCTTAATCTCTTCCTTCACTTCATTCAGTTGGTCCATGGTATTTGGACAGATGTGATTAGTAGTTTGATGTTCTGCATCTCTTCCTGGTTTTTATTTTGCTCATTGTCCTGGGCCATGTCTTCCTGTTTCTTAGTATGGTTTGTAATTTTTTGTTGCCCTCTGACTATATTTTTATTTTGATGATTTATTCAGTTGATTAGCTTCTCTTTCTATTCTAGAGTTTTAGTTAGGTGTTGGTTTTGTGCATGTGTTAAGTTTTCTCTTTGACACTTTGTTCTTGTTCTATTTCCTTGCTGTTTTCTATGTTCCCTTGAAGGAAAAAGATTATGGCCAGAGAAAGCAGAAGAGGTAAGAAAAGAAAAAGGATTATAGTAATAATATTGGTAAAAGTTAGAAGACGGACCATATAAGACTTAGTAAAATGAATATTTAACTCATGTAAGCAGTGTAGAGTAATAAGAATAGAAAAGTGGAGTACCTACAATAAAATGGGAAACTAAATAGAGAAGAATATGTAGAATGATTTACAAGGCCAGAATGATGAGGAGAGAAAGAAAGAGAAAAGAAAGGAGAAAAGATAAAAAGTTAATAAAATAGAAAACAGAACAGTCAAGATAGAAATAGAAATCAGAAAAAAATGAGAACTAAATCAAGAAAGGTGGAATATAAGAACAACAAAAAGGAGAAGTTAGAAATAGGGAGGAAGGAAAAGAGATAGCATTGGTAGACAAAATCTGCATACACAGAAAATGGGAAATCAAGGAAGAAAGAGCACAGCAATGAAGAAACAAGCCAGCAGCATTTAATTTTAAAAAGTGTGGGTGGGGAGAAAAGAGGAAAGAAAAACAAGAAACAAAAAAAGCAAAACACACAAGCAAGCACTCAATCAAAAACTAAGGAAGAACAGTGTTACTTCTTAGGCCCCTATAGAGCTTCTCAGGCTGCTAGTGTTCATCAGTCAATTACCTTGCAGTCTTCTGTCTGCAGGTTTTGAAGTGGATTTTAGTGAATAAACTGTTAATTTTTTTTAAGTAAACTTTTCTTTAAGGAAATATAAGGGACCCAAGAGAAGTTAATACCAAACTAATGTCTATGCTTTCCTTGTCGTAAAGTATCAGTAGGATGTTTAATATCCTGGTGGATCACCACTCTAAGAGGAGATGGGAATAAAAGTAGGGACCTCATAAAATCAAGGTGGAAACACCTCCACTGAGCTAAACTTTCTTGTTGGGTTAGTTAGCTCTTCAGAAAGCTACTCAGTTACTTTCCCTTGGGCAGGTTTGACTTTCCTAGGGCAGCAGGATTCAACAGGCTATGTGAGCAGATCCCACCTCCTCTCTGCTGGTCAAGTTGAGTTCCCTTTTGAAATTCAAATAGTATCCTGGTGACTGAATTCACCATGCAGAAATGATTCTTAATCCTCTTCTAGACCCCTCTATCCTCCCAGGGGACCCTAAATAGGCTCTTGGAAAGTTTTAAGCATTTTCTACTGCTTGTCTCCCTTAGGAGAGTTGAAATTTTGATAGTGTTTAGCAAGGAACTAGTCGATTCTGACTCCACCCTCCCAGGTGCCAAGTTTCTCTATCCCAGGGTGGTAAGGTAAATCAGGCTTCCTGAGCAGATTTGCCTCTCCCTTCTGCCCGGTGCCACCTCCAGCTTGCTGGTATGCTCCCCAAAGCTCGAAGGGGGTCTAAGCAACCAAACCCACAGAAAGGAAAGCCCTCTACACCCTTTGCCACATCCCTCCCACTCTTTGAGTTTGCTCCCTTCCACCGGGTGGATGGCTTGAGTTGGGGCTCACGCTGGCCCTTAGCCCTGAGGGTGGGGTTTTGCCACAGGGCTAAAAACTCATGGTTTTTCTTGAGCAATCTATCTCCCTGTCCAGCTCCCTCCAGATTGATGCCCCAAATGCTCCCTCTCCATATGCTACCAGAACAACTCACTCGGGCAGGATCTTGTCCCACTCAGCCATATTTTGCAAGGGAGATGGTGAGCCCACTTAAACTGATGTCATCTTGACACCTCCTACTGTCTATATCTTTCTGCACCTTGCCTTTTGACTCAAATAATTCCTTGAAAGATTCCATTTTGACCCAAATACTGTAGCTTTGTTCATTCAGTTTCACTGTTGTTTACCAATGATTTGTATTATATGTGGACAGTGTTTGCATAACTGTAGAGTTAAATTGATGACATGAGAGAGGAGGCTGAAAAGGCATCAGGCTTAGGAGAGATTTTATCCAAGGAAGTAGGACAGGTAAAGGGACACAAAGATTTAACCACACTCCTTGGAGATATAACCCAACAGATCTTGGAACCCTGGTAACCAGGCATCCACATTCTAGAGACAGTCCCCAACCCAGCTCACTTGAGCACAAAGGCTTGGGAGAACAAGATATTTTCTTATGGTTTTCCAACATCCCAAGGCTCTCACCTCAGGAAAACTGGAAGGGAGAGCCTTTTTCAAAACTGCAGGAATGGAATTGGTTCAAACCCCACCACAGAAGGCTCTGCCCTTTTGCCAAGAGACATCCAAAGGTAAGACAGCTGTCACAAGGCAGTGAAATGAAGGCTGGGCATATTCTAATCCTTCCTGGGCAGCCCCATAGGACTTCCCACTCCCAGTGTGCTTGAGTTAGAGAGGGCTGAGCTGTTGGAAGTGACATGAGAGTGGGCAGACACTGGGCAGGAGCTGATTTTCTAGGAGTCTGGAAGCCTGGTTGGACCATCATGTTCACAGCTTGCTCATGGCTGGCAGGGTGAGACAGGGAGTCCTGGGTTGGTGATCATCTGCCCAGATGTTAATCTGCAGCCTTAGAACCATCCTCTCAGCTCTTTTCCTCATGGGCTGGAGGTCAGTGCAGTGTTCTGTTTCTAATCTAGGGAGAACTCTATATGGAGTCACCCCTGTGGTGACAGGCAGGCAGTATCCTGAAAATCAAGTGATAAAGGGAGAGGACTTTGGATCAGGTAGGATGGGTCCTGTGTTTACTGAGCAGTGGGGAATGTGAGTGGGGGGCTCTGAATGTGGAAGGTCAAAGCTGAATCTTTTGTCCCATACATATGATGGTTTCCACTAGAAGTCTGATTCTAGAGGCTTCCCCTGTAAGGGCAAAAGTGTCAAAGTGAGCTGTGGATGGTGCCCAGGGCACCCTGGGAATAAAAAGGAAGCTTGGATCTCAAAGACAGCATTTGGGAGATTCCATCCCCACTACCACCACTTCTAGGTCATTCTTGCCCCATCGCTGCCTCCCCCACCCCACAATTCATAGTCAAGACAATGAGGCCTAGTGATAAACTAGTTCAGAAGTCTTCCTGGTATCTCAGTCATGGGTGCTCAGCTGCCTGTGGGTTTGGACTATGCTGTACCCCTGCCCATCAGGAGAATAGTATTAGTGGGAAGAAGAGACCCACCTGTCACCTGCAGAGAATAAGGCAGCACATTGCACTCAAGCTAGAGGTTGATGTGCAATGAGGGCCCAGGGAGGTCTGGGGCAGGAAAATGGATTGTTTTTCTCCCTCATCCTCTGGATACTTATGGATCATCTACCACATGCCAGTGTAGTACACAACTGAGACAGGCCATCAGAACCACTGGAATTTAAGTTTAAAGGAGCTTTAACAAGGCATAGTAAGACATAGGAACATCTAAAATGTGGGTATGTTTATATTTTATATTGTTTATATTTTCAATTATTAAATGTACAAAATAAAGTTAAAAAGTAATAATAAAATAGAAAATGTGGGTGTCTGTGAAAATCACATTAACAAGGACCATTTCTTGACCTAGAAAAGTGGCTTCCTCTTTACAGCTTTGAAGGAAGAGGGAAAATGTTTTGCTTTTGATGCAGAGGTTTCTATGGCCACCAGGTAGGAACTCACAGCTTTCAAGATGAACTCTGGAATTGCATCAGCAGCAAGTGGGGGAGGGGGATGGAGGAATGTAAAAATATCAAAACTTACAATGTGCACAGTAAAAGGCCAGAGGAAGATTATTAGCAAATGGCCCAAGGTTAGGAAGTACTGTGCATCCTCAATTCCCCTCTAGGGGTCCCATGGTCCATCCTTTCTCTTAGATTTGAATCCTTCTGGGATCCTGGTCTCTGGCCTCAGAATTCCCTTTACTGCTACATTCATGCTGAGGGAACATTTTTGATGCAGCTTCCAAAGCCACAACTGACTTCATTTCATAAGCTTTACTCCTCCCTCTAAACTGAGATTCCTAGCATCCTTGCAATACCGTGCACAATTCGTTTTTACCCAGAAATTCTCCAGAAAGTGTCCAGCTTCTTTGTGAGTTCTTTTGAGGGCACTCCCCTCTGCCTGGGCCCTGATGATTCACAGTGAGCTCTGGTGTCTCAATCTGTGTCCTTATTCCTCCCCATGGAAGGAAAACTCACACTCTTCCTTGCTGGCCAAGATGATGTTGTGGCCATTTGGTTCTCAGGTCCACTGTCTAGGGAGTTCACCAGTTTACACACTCAGTTATGTTGTTACTGACCTATCCTAAAAGAGACACCAGGCCCCAAGCCCTTAGAGCTCATAGTCCCTGAGATGGTGGTGGTCTTTGTCAAAACTCTTGTACTGTGGTTATACACAGAGGGCAGGAACCTGTCTGCTGGGGAGAGATGAAATATATGATATGTCAGGTGTGGGAGAAGGAGGTGGTCATTAAGACTGATGACCCACCGGCATGCAGGGGACAGCATTACCAATTAAACACTGAAGCTCTTCCAATCCAGGTTGTAGACTCCCTGCCTTGAGCTGACCTGAGGGTCCTCTCTGGGCTTCCCTATGATCTGGACATAAAGGGCTAACCCCTGGCCCTGCTTTGAGACTCCAGGGCTCTGCCCCAGCTTCCAGCCTCCAACTTGTTAAGGATTTTAACACTCCATGGCTTTATCTAGAATGGGGAGGTTCAGATCAATTGTGGGGTGATTCTTAGTTTTCAATTGTGGTTGTTTCTCAGTTATCCCCATTTCCACAGGGCTCTAGGTGTCACCCAGATATGCATGGTGGCCTCTTCTGTACAGATGAGGGGCAGAGCACAAACCCTGGCTCCCAACAGCCCAGGCCCTTGGTGACTTGGCTGACATGGCATAGCCATACATCGATGGGATTTGTTAAATGAAGCACAGGCACAGCTGTGCTTTGCCCTAAAGACAGATGTGCCAGGTCCCAAAGCTCATTCAGTACACAGAGGAAGGCATTGGTATCTGAGGAGTTTCCCTTACACAGCTCAGAGGTTCCTGAGAGAAGAGACATCATGTAGAAACATTTAATAAATCTAGTGCAATCTGATATGGCAGAGGATGGGTTTTTATTGCATTTTTGGGCTTCCAATGGCTGAGGGTGTAGTGAGAGTCACCCAGCAGAGGCTATATATAGGGCAAGAGTATATCTCAGTCTCTGACAGCGAATCCTCCTTTTACACTGAGACTCCTTGATAAACCAGAAAGCCCAACTGGCCAAGGTAGTCATGCACTGGCCCAGGGTTCCCCTTCTCAGGCTCTGCCAGGTAGGACAGCAGGACCCCACTGGACTTGAT
>JAQZBX010043635.1:0-21515 GCA_029593785.1 Cabassous unicinctus | reverse complement strand
CCAGATGGGTACAATTGAAAAAATAGAAAATAACAAGTATTGGAGAGGATGTGGAGAAATCAGAACACTTGTTCATTGCTGATGGGAATGTAAAATTGTACAGCCACTGTGGAAGACAGTTTGGCTGTTCCTCAGAAAGTTGAGTATAGAATTATCACTTAACCCAGCAATCCCACTTCCAGTTATATACCCAAAGAATTGAAAGCAGTGACCAAACAGATATTTGCACACCAATGATGATAGTGGTATCATTCACAACTGTCAAAATATGGAAGGAACCTAAGTGTCTATCAACCAATGAATGGGTAAACGAAATGTGATAGATATAGATATAGATATAGATATAGATATAGATATAGATATAGATATACACACACACACACACACACACAATGGAATATTATTCAGCCATAAAAAGAAATGAAGTTTTGCTATATTTGACAGCATGGATGAACCTTGAAGATATCACATTGAATGAAATAGGCTGAACACAAAAGGACCAACACTGTATGATCTCACAGCTAGGAAATAATTAGATTAAGAAAATTCAAGGAGTCAGAAATTAGAACACAGGTTACCAGGGTCTTGGGGTGGGTGTAGGGAATGAAAAGCTAGTGCTTAATTGGTACAGAGGTTTGGGGTGATGGAAAAGTTTTGGTAATTGATGGTGGTGATGGTAGCACAATGTTGAGAATGTAATTAATACCACTAGATTATATATTTGAATATGATTAAAAGGAAAATTTGGGGTTGCATATATTTTACTAGAATAAATATTTTTTTAACTATAGGGCTGTACAACACAGTGAACCCTAATTTAAACTACGGACTATAGTCAATGGTACAATTACAAGAGTGTTCTTTCAATTATAACAACATTACCACACTAATGCAAAGTTTTAATAAAGGGAAAATTATGTGTGTGAGTGGGGGTGTATAGGAACTGTGTATTTTCTGCATGATTTTTTGTTTTAAACCTACAACTTCTCTAAAAAATTATTTAAAAAGAAATAAGGTAACAATAATGCTGCCTGTACCAAAAAAAGATGAATAATGACAATATGGGATTTCAATTTAATGTTGTAAATAAAAATAAGGTGGACAAATAAATATGCATCTAACAATACTGACCACACCCACTTCTCCTACAAGTATGGAGGGGATATGAGAAGGTTAATAGGGAAAAATCAAAGCAAAGATTAGTTCCCTCCAGTTAAAGTAGAATTAAGGGCTTAATTTATCTGTTCAATTAATTATACCCCTTTCTCCCAACTCAAGAGGTACTTCCCTGGTTGGTCTGGCACTAACAAAACCAAAATGCATTCTTGTATCTAATTTATTGGTGGACTCATTTAGAGTAGAGCATGCACATTGATTAAAAACAGTGGCCTAGCCCTAGCTACATGTCACAGTGACAGTATGGACTCTTTCTAAAAATGCCCTTGGGAACCCATAGTGATGGAAGACTGAAAAAGAGAGGGTTGTAAAATGCTGCTATGAAGAAAGGACTTTCTTATGTAAGTCTTATTCAAAACCCCTCTGAAAATCAGGTTGAAAACAGTCATGTCTTAGATTCCATGCTGCTGAAATCAACAAAAAATTTCTAAAGCTCCGCAGTCAAGTTCAGTCTGTTTCCTATACACTTCTCCATAATTCTCAAAAGTCACAACTACTAAAAGGAAGGTCCTTGTATTGTCTTAAAACTTTAACATATCATCTAAATAATTGTTTCTCTGTCCTTATGGAGGAATAATGTATCCCAGATGAGTAAATATCACAAAAGTTCTTTGTGTCCAATACTTTAGCCAAACAGCATCAATGAATGTCACCACAAAATGTTCTGTTCTGTTCATCTGAAGAGTATTTCCTACCATCATGACCCTGTTGAAATTTTATCCAGCTCATGAGGAATTTCTTAAATGTGTTCTCCTCATTTATAAAGCCTTAAATTTCACACTATATAAACAAATAGAATATACAATGCTTTCAAAAATCCTAAGGGCAAAGTTTGTCCAAAATTTGCATCAACTTGATGTTCAAAGTGCTATGAAAAAGGTGATGAGGCATGTCTTTTAAATGAGCTTGACATGATTCTTTGGAATTATCACTAGATGTCATCACTGCTCGTCAGACCTGCCCCAAGAAATGTTATGAAAAATGTTCCAACTTCTTACATTCCTCTAATTCTCAGCAGTTAGCAAATCCCTCTGAATTTATCATACACACACAGAGAGAGCTGTGACAATTGGATCTGCTTAGATATAAATCTCATAAAAAGAGAGATAACGCCTAAAATATTGTGAAATATTGTCTTCCATAGAAAATAAAGAGGCTAATATCCACCTCTACCAATGTGTTCACATCATCTCTATGTTGCTCATTTTACTTGGTGAAATGCCTGGAACATGTTCCCAAAAAGGGGTGAATACATCAATAAATACGTCCAGGGTAAAGCAAAAGACTTTATTATTTGGAGCATCAAGTCCACAGAAGGAAGTAGATAAATTTCTTGCCTCAATTTGCTGGACTAAGCGGCACTTTTGATTTAGGAAGAGTAGAGATCAGTGGAGAAAGCACTTGATTTATGGCTGGATTGTAAAAACTGTAATGGTTGGTAAAATAACATAATCCATATTTTTCTCAGGAATTTTTGAAGGTGGAGGCGGCCTGTGGTCTTCCAGGTATTTTCTGTTTGTGGCAGCATGCACACAACATAATTTTCCACTTAGACATGATACTTCAAATATTTCCCCCACTTGGCATTTCTTCCTGCAGTAGCCTGATATATTATTAAAGCATGTTTTGGGTCGTGCCGCAACTGTGCATGAGAAACATTGAACCAAGGTTAGTTCTTGAGGCAGAGGGATTATACTTGTCATGAAAAGTCTGTAACCATTTGGGAGTAAAAGATGTTTGTATTTCCCCACAAGCTATGGCCACTTGTAGTCCCAAAGTGAATCCTATCCTGATAAGAGGAACTCAGAGCTCCCTCCTTGAAAACCACCCCAAATTAAGGACATCCAAAATCCAGTGTTCCCAGACAATACCCAACTGGCTCTGAGAATGTTAGAACTCTTAAGTGAAAAGAGGGGAAAGCTCAGTTCCTGGAACTATGTCCCACCCCTAGGACCATGGCAATGGTGAATCTCTCCTCAATGCTCCAAAGCTGGCACTCCTTCAGACCTAACCTAGTCCAATATCCCAAGGGAGTACTAACTTATCATCTCCACAATTCAGAGCCAAATCAACATTCGAAAGAATATCACAGATAGGACTTTTTAAATTAGTAGTGTAACTGGGTTTTCTATTAACTGACATAGGCAACAGAAAGCTCCCTTTGCCAGGACACATCCTCATGGATCTCAGTAATAAACATTGTGGAGAACTCCTTACTTTATTTAACCTCTATGCTTTCTTGATAACCCAGCTCTCCTTTGTCAATGCTTCCCTCTCCCTCTGCTAGCAAGGAAGACAGGAACTCTCACTGACAGCACTCCTACCATGAACTTGGTGTTTCACATTTGTAAATTCATGGAATTCTCACAACCCCATGAAATAGAATCATTATACCCACTTGACAGGTAAGAAAACTGAGTCTCAAAGGGAATAATTGGCTTAATTCATACAACTAGTAAATGATGATGACATATTTTAATCCCACATCTACCTAACTCCAAATCTTATGCTGTTCCCATTACTCTCACACTGCTGAAATGTAGGATGAAAATGAATTTGAATGGAAAAGAGGATGGCTATGTTCCTGAGTGAAAACTGTGTTCAAGATGTTGGGTTCATTCCTACCTTTGGGAAGACTCCTGAGAGGACAGTTCTGCTCTCTTCTGAACTCCCTAGATGCACACTTATAAAGTACAGACTCAATTCAAACACCCAGGAAAGTAGCTTTTCTGATATTGGACAGTTATCAACAATCTTGAAGGCCCTTTCCCCACTCCTATGGACAGTAATAAATTCTAGGATTTCATGATATGTTTGGACAAATTACCTTTGGGTTCCTCAAACAGCAGAATAATGAGAACCAGAAACAGCTTCATGTTTACAGACTTCCCAAGAAAATGAGGCAGCAGAATTTCTTTGTCCAGTGATCTGTGTTAAACAGTCTTTCAAGGTGAGCCAGAACTTTGGGTGCTGTAAGCCTTCTGAGCTCTCATTTTAACCCACATGGACAGACAGAAAATCCAAGTCCACACCCACCTACATTCCCAAATATGGAGTTCACAGTCACAGAATGTTCCATCATAACACCTGGGCTGTCAGCCCATTTGGGTCAAGGTTGGTTGATCATATACCCTGGTTTGTCTGGGATGGTCCTGGTTTATTTCTATTGTTCCAATGTCCCATCTAGTTAGTGCTACCTTTCACTCTCAAACGTAACTCAATTCAGAAAATAAATTAAATCATTAACTAGTCAGTAATAATTTTTAAAATATATGAAACTCCCAGATAGTCATTCTAGGTATAAGATTGCCTTTATGTGTGGCTAGATAAATTGATATTATTTGACTTTTCCATAAAGCCTTACCCATCCATTACAGATTTTATCTTTTTAGCACAGCATTCAACTCATTATGAAATGGCTCCTGCTCACCTTTCCAGAGGTATATTATGGAACCACTTAAATTTCTGCCAAACTAGCTGTGGGTTCCCAACCTGACTTTTTACTTCCATAATTTGTTTCTCTGCACATTTAAACCCCTATTCCTAAATTATATTACTGCTCCCCATCCCCTTCACCTAATTAGTCCTGTTGAGCTCCTAACTTTCCTTCAAAACCAAGTTCAATTATCTCCACATCTGTGAATAGTTCTCTGACCAGGCTAAATAGAGCTGCAAACTCCCTGCTTTGTGCCTCCACTGTACCTTGTATACATTTTTGTTGATGGTCGCACCGTGTCATGATCCAATTATTTGTTTATCTGCAATAATCAAATTGAACAAGTGTTCACTGCGTTCACCTTGGGAGCTCGCGAGGGAGGTAGGCAGAAAAAGACTTTAGGCGGAGAGGGAAGTTTGCTCATACTGGCACCGCTGCAGTCTCTCCAGATGTACAGGCACTGCCTGTCTTTATTTGCAGGGTTATTCATATGCTATGGTTATCATTCAACTGTTACACAGAAGGAACACAGAATGCAACTCCCCGGAATCATTTCTGCAGTGCCCAGAGGCTATGTGTGCTGGGCCAAGGACTTTGTGCGCTGATAGCTGATTCAACAGTTGGGCCGCTGCCCAAGTCTTAACCCTCACATTCCACCCCAAGGGCAATGGCCTTACCAGCTGTGGGAGTACATTGTAACCAAACACCACTGCAGCAATATAGACAGCAGCAGCCTAGGAGTATGCATCCTAAGCCTATTAGGGTTCTCCCAAGAGCCCATTTCCAAGTGCCTAGGGACTCCCACCAGTCTTGTACAGGGTCTACCTGTGATTTCTGTATATTTTGTATTTCATGATTCATTTTTTGCAGGGACCCCTGAATGGATTTTTTATTATCATGAATGTAGACACAACATTCCGTATGAATCAATGCGCAAGTTCCTCCCTGTGCAGCAGTTAACAAATCTAGGGCCATTTGATTCTGTAATACGACCTGTCATATTTGGTCAGTTTCTTCTGTTAATTGGGTTCTGGCATATTCTGAAGCATTCAAGCCTTGGGCAGCGTGACGTGCTAAGACTTCTACATCTAATTCAACTTTGATAGCCCCTCTCCCAGGAAGGAAAATAGCCAATAGGCAAAACCACCAGGGTGTCCATTTGGTCCTGTGCCATCTATGATATACTGTACCCCAGTTCTGGGGTTTCTGATCTAAGGTGGGAACGATGCAACCCGGAATGAAGGGGCATCCCCAAGTACAACGTCCACTCCAATTGGCAGGGAGGTATGGCCACCCATGGGACCCACAAACCCACAAGTACCCAGCCGGCAACCTGTCAGTGGGCTTAGTTCCGGTGTACCACTGGCCATTCCACCAGCGGGAACCACCCGTCACTACTTGGGTAGTGTTAAACAAGTGCGGAGGTACCTCTCCCGTTAGTCTTTGGGGATCCCCCTTTTGTTCTACACTTTGGGGCAATGCTTCATAGTTCAACATGTTCAGCAGGGAGCGAGCCCAATACATTATACACGGCATAGCTGAACCACAGAGTTCAGGGCCCATGTCCCGTTGGAAGAGTTTCTTAAAATGCCGGTGAACTGCTTCCCATTCTGCTCTTGTTCAGTCGGCCGTCTCCAGCCAGGTCCAATTGTCCCAAGTGGCAGGGGTGATACTCCAGGCCAAACCATCAGTTGAACTGGCCAGCAGTTCAATGCACACCCAACAGCGGGACACATTGTATATTTGAGCATATACATGTGCCCGAGCAAACAAGCTGTTGGCAGAACACCTAGGGGTGATAAGACAAATGTGTAAGTGTAACTAGGAAAGGCAAATCATGCCCATCTAGCAGGACACATCCCAGCTGATCATCTTTAGACAGTAAAGTGCCACTTTGTGGTGTGCGCCCAGGGCAAGTATACCATAATCTCGGGCTTTCCAGCCGGTGAGACATTTTCTTCAACCTGTAACAGGATGGGAGAACTCATGATGGGCCACAATGCTAGAATGAAAGTACCCTTCAGTATGGTGGCCGTGGTGGCAGGCACAGTCGCCGTAAACCTTAGTGGCCATACATCAGTTATCCAAGGGGTCTCAGTTAATTGACGCTGTGCCCCATTTCCTCAGGGCGCTACCAGAGCTACCCACCAAACATGGGGGGCTTTTAAAGTCCAGGGCCATGACAAGGAGACTGTTTCTTCTCTGTGAATTATGGAGGGCGCTAGAAGCAGTACCCACCCAACCCATATTTGTGGTTTTAACAGTGGATCTTTCATAGTGACCTATAATTGAATGGGGGTAGCTACACACTGCAGTAGGGCCTCCACTGGTGCCATTCCTTCCTGCTGGGGCTGTTCATTTAAACATTGTACTACCAACCAAAGGTGATCATGCCACCCCTACAAGGTTGGAGTTCCTTGGGCTGTTGCCCATAGGCCTGTTTTCATAAGGCCATTATAACGCTTGATCATGCCAGCTGCCAAGGGATTGTAGGGTATGTGATATACCCATTATATGCCCTGTCAGAGGGCCCATTGCTGCACTATTTGCCCATTGAAATGGGACCCTCTGTCACTTTTTATAGTTAATAGTGGCCATACATGGCACATAGCTGTTGTAACACTCGCACAGTCACAGCTTGGGTTGCCTGGGGGGCAGGATACACATAAAGTTAACTTGTGGCCATGTCAATGGCCGTAAGAGCATATTGGCACTGCCAACTCAGAGGTAATGGCCCAATAAATCTACCTGCCATCTTGTGAGCGGGATACATCCTCACTCAATTTGACCCATAGCCCTGGCCTCTGATGTAACAGAGAACATTGGAGGCATGCATGGAACGTTGCCCAAGCAGCCTCCGCATCCACAGCTAAACCCCAAAGGTGTGCAGTCTTCATTACCGTGGAGACTCCAGCATGTAGGAGTTTCGGGTGCAGCCACAAGGCCACGTCCTGAGCACTGTTGACCCACAGGGTAATCTTAGTTAACTGATCTGCTTCATCGTTGCCTGGATGCAAAAGGGGGCAGTGAGCCACTACATGGCACACTGTTACTTCTTTAGACAACCCCCAATTCCAGAGGTCTTCCCACATGGATCATCCCCACAGGGGCCAATGGGCCACTGACCAATCCATGTGCTTCCATTCTGGTAACCACAAGGTAAGACCTTTATATACCGCCCAACTGTTGGTACATACCACTAAGGGGCTGGCCTTATGGCCAACTATGAGCCACATAGCTCACAGTTCGGCCCATTGGCTACTTTGACCAAAGCCTAATTCATACCAAATGGTATCTGTCTGAGGGTGCATGGCTACAGCGGTCCATTGAGCTGCCTGCCATCTGCTGGCCCCATCAGTATACCATGCCTGTTCTGGCACCATACCTACCCCAGCTTTGTATGGAGAAACTTCCTTTGTGGGAACTTGTAAGGGGGCTTCGGGGTCCAGTATCCCAGCATACGTTAAGGGACCTAAAACTTGCTGCAATTCTTTACTCAATGGACTGGAAATAAACATGCTCCTCTGTTCCAAATAGGCCCCCCACTTGGCTGGTGTTGCCGTCTGGGCCATGCCACTTCATGGCTGGGCAATCCAATTCTGCACCTACCACTTTATGGGGTATGTGGTGATTATCTTTACTGGGATTTCCCATGTTATGGTCTCAGTACTCTGTGCAGCAACACACACGGCTGCCAATTGCTTCTCTATGACACTATAGCTCTTCTTCACTTGTCTCCATAGTTGACCTCAAAATCCTATTGGCTGTTGCAGCTGCTCAGTTTGCTGCCATAAGCCCCAACCATAGCCATCTTCTATAATGTGCACATCTAATTCAAACAGGTGGCTAGGGTCAGCCACTAACAGAGTTTGGGCTTGTTTAATAGCTCTTTTAGCTTGTGTGGAGGCCTGCTTGACCTCGTCAGTCCAATCCCATCCACCTCCTTTCTTTGTTAACTTATATAAAGGCTTTAGGACCTGTGCCAATTGGGGAATGAACATCCACCAATAGCCCAGGAGACCCAAAAATGTGTGCAGCTGTCTCATTGCTTTGGGGTGTGGGAAGGCTTGAATCTTATCAATCACTGCTTCGGGAATTACTTTTGTCTTACCTGACCATACAATACCCAAGAATTTGACAGACAACTCAGGCCATTGTAACTTGTCCCGATTTATCACCCATCTTTGACTTTCAAGGTGGGCAACCAGAGTGGGAACAGCAGTCTCCAAATCTGCAAGAGAATCAGAGGTTAGCATTACATCATCAATGTAATGATACACCCAAATGGTATTGGCATGTTGCCACTTTTCTAGGTCTTTAGCCACTAAACCATGACAAATGGTGGGACTGTGAACATAGCCCATGGGCAAAACGGTAAAAGTCCATTGTCGAACTTCCCACATTAAGGCAAACTGATCCTGCACTTCATCAGCAATGGCAATGGAGAAAAAGGCATTTGCCAAGTCCAAAACAAAATGATAAGTTCCCAGTGTCAAACTCAAAGCATCCATCAGGCCAAGAATAGAGGGCACAGCTGCATGTAAAGGGGGAACCACCTTGTTGAGCTCTCGATGGTCAACAGTCATACACCACGTCCCATCGGGCTTATATACGGGCCACACTGGAGCATTAAACGGGCTCCGGGCCTCACAGAGGATTTGTACTTTGACCAGTTCTTTAATAGTTGCCAATATTTCTTCATGACCTCCTGGCAAACAGTACTGTTTTATGGTCACTGGCCTGCAGGGTTCAGGCAACACAACAGGGGCGTGTTTAGCACATCCCCTCATTACGGGTTTCACTGCCCGTACTTGTAGAAGGAATTCACCAATAGTGGTCTGCAAGGCTAAGTTTCTCAACACATCTATACCCAGTATATACTCTGGGACAGTAGAAATACACCAGTGTACATTTGTGGGGGCAACCGTCCAATTCCCAACATCACCTTTGTCTGGACGACCCGCAAGGTGCCTTGTCCGGTATAACCATGCATAAGTGCCTGTGGATTTATATGGTTGCCCATAAAGAAGGGTGCATTCTGCATCCATATCCACAAAGGCCGAAACACACTGTACATTCTGTGACGACCAGTGGATTGCTAGCTCCACATAGGGCCTCTGGTCTTTCTGAGGGTCCCCATCTCAGACGCCTTGACCTTTATCCTATGTGAAGGTAAACATCGGCTCTGTGGAGCACTCGGGGTTCTCCAACAGGTAATCATTAAGTTGCACAGTTGTCCTAACCTGCATTCGTTTCTGGGCTTTTTCTGCTCACTGCTGAGCAGGCTCTAGCTGTCTCCAAAGGTCTAACAAGACCATGTTCAGTTTTTCATCTATTTTTAGCTTGGTCTACCCTGGCAGCCAACAAATCAGTCCACATTTGCTTCCGCATGACCTTCACAGGACCTCTCTTATAGTCCCAGCCTGTGGACTGTTTTATGAAATGGGGGCACAGCTACCCCTGTCGTCACCGGACAGACCTTGGTCTGGTTGGCTCTCAGCCTCGCTAAGATAGCCATCACTCCTGTCACCTCATGTGTCAGATGCCCCACATATGGGGGGTCAAGATAGCCATCAGGGACCCAAATGAGGGATCAGTAGCATGTTGCACAAGCAGGTCCCTCACTCAACTTGTGAACCTCTCGGCTTCAAGTCCTTGGTTATTGGCATCAAAAACAGCACTGTGCATGCCCATTTCCCGGACTACCTGTATGAGGTCAGCATATGTAGTCCATCGGCTCACTGAATCTGGCAACTCTCCAACATCATTCCAGACCATACAAATGGCTGTTTGGAGCCACTCCATCAATGTGTGATCCGGGTTTCCCCCAGCATGTGGCCGCTCATTTAAGAGACACTGGTGCACCAAGGGATGGCCAGTAAGCGACACTAACGTCTCTATCTCAGTTCTGGAGCACAAAATGCCATGCACGCCTGCATCCCACAGACGCAGCAGCCGGGCAGCCACTACCAGCTCAGCCTGGGTGTATGGGCAATACACGGTGTGTTGCACTACATGCGGTTGCCCAATGGGGTGTCCCCCTTGCCCCATGTCCTGATCATGCTTCATCTTTTGCGTCACAACCGGATGAGCTCGTCAGATGGGTCCCACTTTTTCTTCCTCATCAAAACTACTGATGACCAACGCATCTCAGCACTCCAGCCACACATGTGACTGCTACAGTTGCTCATGTAACTGGTCAATTTCCCTCTCTTGTTCATACAAGTGGCTAGCCTCTTTCAACATCTCTTGGGTGGTGTCTCGTAACAGAGACAGGAACACCCATCCCACCCATGTGGCAGCCGTGTGGGGCATTTCCCCTATAGCCAACTCGGACTGCTGCAGGACACCTAGCAGTGCTGTGAGGTCATTGGTGGGTATCACATCCAGACACGTACACCACCGAGATAGCCACTTGGCTACACCAGCCCACACACACATCGGGGACCACCCAGGGTCCATACTCCCTACCTCCTCAGCCAGGCGAGCAGTGGGAGAACACATCAAATCCTGCTGACTACGCCATTTGTTCACTGTGTTCACCTCGGGAGCTTGCAAGGGAGGTAGGCAGAAAAAGACTTTAGGTGGAGAGGGAAGTTTGCTCATATCAATCAGCACAGCCACAGTCTATCCAGACGTACAGGCACTGCCCGTTCTTTATTTGCAGGGTTATTCATACACTATGGTCATCACTCAAATGTTACACAGAAGGAACACAGAATGCAACTCCCCGGAATCATTTCTGCTGTGTTCTGGGCCAAGGACTTTGTGAGCTAATAGCTGATTCAACAGGTGGGCCGCTTCGCGAGTCTTAACCTTCACAACAAGACCAGAACAGGCTCTGGTCTTGTTCAATTTGAAATTCTTAATGCTTACCATAAACCTCACACTACATGAACAATATATAACTACTGAATGAATGAATGAAAACTATTCAATAACATAAGTACCCCAAGACAATAACAAATTTAATTTAGACATTTCCTAAAGAATGCTGTTTACCTCATTTTGTAATTTCTAGACACCAGAATCTTGAATTTATAGTAACGAGGGCCCACTTAATCCAAATATCTTTCTGTGACTGTACCTGGAAGAATTTTGGAGTTTGTGAAAGCTATATTAAGATTTGCTGCTGCTGATTAAACTCTGACTGAGGAATGAGTATTACATAGAGTTTGCTATATTTACTAGTAACCAGAGTCCTTGTCCTCCTCTGCTAGTAGCTGTGTCCCTTGTAACCCTCGAGTGGCACAGAAGATAGAGACTGCTCAGTTTTGCAATATCTCATCATATTTTATTGACCACATGATGACTGCTAAATTCATGGGTGCAGGAAATGAAGCCTTTCAAAGATAGATGCGCAAATATTTACAAGGATTTAACAGATTAACCTCCCCCACTGCCCACATTGTGCAATCAATTTTCAGCTTTTTTTTTTTTCTCTTGTAACCATAACAACCCTCATTCCATTCAAAGCAACTGGGTTTTTATTTTTAAGTATTGAAGAATCAAACTTCATATTGATTTATGCTGCCAATATGGAGATATTTGACCTCACCCTTCTCTCCTGCTTGGAGGTTTAGGTATTTTGTGGTAAACAGAGTTTGTCTATTGATGTTAAATAGTTTCCACCCTAACCTGTATTTTCAGTATTTGGAACCAGTGGTATCACCTGTATGCTCTTCATGTCCAGCACCAATTTATCAGACAAACAGCAGCATTCATAACACCTATACATCAACTAGAAGGAAAGAGAATGCAAAATGCCCTAAGCCAAGAGGGCTTACTCAAAACCTGTGTGTAGTCTTATGAAAAGATAAGTAAATTCAGGTGGTCAGAGGAGACAATCATTCTTTCACTTATTCATAAACTCCTTCATTCAACAAACAAAATGTGTTGAGCTCCTGCTTTGTGTGCCAAGCATTGTATTAAGCACTAGAAATAATGCAGAGAATAAGAGAGACAAAATCCATGCCCCTTTGGAGATTACCTTCTACTGGGGAAGAAAGCACCAACACATGAACAAATAAATTAAAATACTGCAGCTAGAGTATTTGTGTGTACACTATGAAGAAAATAAAGCAGGAAAATTGGATAAATAGCCCCTAGGGCAAGGGCTAAATTAGGCAGAATGATCAGAAAAAGGCCTCTATAGCAGAGATGGCAAATGAAATAATACTTGATGGGTATGACACGGCCAACAATGCATGAAGATCTGGTGGAAATAGTTCAGGAAGAGGGAATGACAAATGCAAAGACTATGAGAGAGAATCAAACCTGAATTGTTTGAGGGAAGTAAAGAGGGCCAGTATGGCTGGGTGCAATGAGTAAGGAGGCCAGTATTACAAAATGAGGATAGAGAAGCAGGCAAGATACAGATTATATAAAGCCTTTAAGATTTTATCATTTTAATGGGAAGCTTTTGAAGAGTTTTAACCAGGTAAAACCCAGGGCTTGGTATGTATTTTAAAGAGGCCAGACTCTCTCCTGAATGGAAAACAGGTGGAGGGAAGAAAGAGTAGAATCAAGGAGACTTGTTAGGAAGCCACTGCAATACTGGGGTTAGAGATGACATTGACTTGGAATAGGGCAGTAGCAGTGGGTGTTGGTGCAGAGTTGTCGGATTCTGGTTCTATTTTGGAGATAGATATGAGAAGACTGTTGATAGAATGGATATGTGGAGGATGGAAAGGAGGAAAAGAGAAGTGCAAGTGTCACTAATTCTGGAAAACACTGCCTCACTGCCTGATTCTGGGGGGGAAATTTTGCCTCTCAGATTTGACTACAGTCTTTTAAAATGACAAGGCTTTCCACCAAATTCTAATTGAAAGCTCACTTATGCATAAATCTTTCCAACAAAATATAAATGGTATAAAGAGGAAATTTTTGTTTTTTCCCTAGGTCTTTCTCACTAAGGAGCTGTGGATCAAGGGGACTTCTCACTCATTCAAAAAGCATGCATTAAATGCCTATTATAACTGCAAGGAGAAAAAAACTAGTAAAATCACCTGTGGGTTCAAAGAGCAGCATCAAAGGTACATTTCTGGAAGACAGCCAATGGTTGTTCTGTAATTCACCTCCACTCGTTGGAGCAGGAAAGATAGTTCCATCTCCAAACAAATTAAATGGGGATAACCCAAGAAAATGGGATTAAAAGAATATGAGCAGAGGGTGTGTGGCTAGGCAGGAAATCATTAATTTGCCACCTTAGTGCTCAACAAAAGCTAAGAAGGTGGGCTCTATGTTAGTGAATATGAAATATTTTAACTGGATTCTAAATAGAATGATGAGATATTTCATTAAATGAACTTTGACCTCAGCCAAGTATGATGCTTCTAGAGACCCTCTAACCTCCTCCCATACACTCCATGTTCAAGATCATGAAGGAAGAGGGTTCCTCTCTTAGTAGATGTCCATTATACTTTTTTCTCTGCTACCACTCTAACAACTCCAGTTGCATATTCCAGCCAGCATGCAAAAGTGTGTTCCTTAGCACCAAGGGCTGCCTCCTCAGTTTTAAAGGAACACCCGATTTCTACAAACCACATGCAGCTTCCTCCATCTCTGCCTCTGTAGTTGGACCCGTGCCTCTGGCAGTGTGATTGAAAGCTTGGGATTCTAGTGTTGCTCTTATTTCTAAGGGTGTTAGCCACATCTGACACTGCCTACCCTCTTCTTCTCTAGGAAAAGATCCAGTCTTCTTAGCAATTCAGAATTTTCATGTAAAGTCATGTGCCCCTTTTCAAGGAATCTACAAGAAATTGCAGAGTAACAGATCTTCAGCAATATCTAAAATTACTCCATTCTCTTCCCACCTGCTCATCCCAACAACTAATCCTTTAAAACAGTCTGTTGGACCATTTCAGTCTCATCATCTCAAAATAAGCAGTAATCTCTAAGAGACTTCATCCATCCCAACACACCAGTAATCTAAAAGCTATTCTACCACCCCACTGTTACGCATTCTGGGTTCCCAACAAACCAAACTATGGTGATGTTCATTAAATTCTATGCTCTTTCTTTCCAAAACTCAGGATGGTCTTCTAGGAAATCATTTTTGTCTTTCAAGGCCCAAATAAAATAAGACTTCCTCTGTAAAGCTTTCCCTCATGCCCTCTGATAGAATTGATTAATTCCTATTCTGAACCCTCACAGCTCTTTCCATTTGTATTTATAACACTAATCACATGCTTAATTTGAACTGTTTTCATGTATCTCTCCTTCTAAGGATTCTATTTTTCAGTACTTGCCAACATCTAGAAAAATTCCTAAAATATAATGGGCATAAGAGAAAGTTTAGTGGCCATAAGTAAATGTTTGCTGTAGAACTGGAATTTAAGAAGCCTATTCCCCAATGGCCTGGGTTATCTGTTTAGAAAAGAAAATCCATTTAAATTTTAGTGGACATTGTTATCAATTTCTGATGACAATAGCTTTTTATTATTTAATTAATAATAATTAAAACCAAAATGTGTACTACTTTTAAGAGTTGCAAAAGAATTTCATATTAATCATCTTTAATAATAATAGTTAACTATTTCTGAAGATTTACTATATACCAGGTACTGTTCTAACCCATATTATTAAGATTCTCATTGTACACATGAGGAAACTGAGGTAAAGAGATGCTAGTGAGGGGTGGGATTTGAAACTCCAGAGTCCACACTTGTAATCACCATTCTCTGTGCCCTTGGAGAAGAGGAGCTATTCAAGGCCTGGTGTTTTAAATATGGAACATGAGGTAAGAGACTTTTTATAACACTAAATGAGATCTTCCTGGTTACAAGTTAATCACAGGGCAAAGGAAAGGTCTTTATTAGACTTCTTTATGGGCAGGAAGCCCAGGAATATTTTAATCATCCCTCCTTCCTTTGAGGTCCCTAAGGTAGTTACATACAAGGAGAAAACTCCTTAGTAAAGAGAGCTAAATGAAGCACATGGCTTACCTAAGCAGGCATTTCTCCACCCTACACCCCTTCATTTAAGCCCATACTCAAATCTTACCACATGCTGGCTTGCCACATGGGACATAAGACTGAAGATATGAGAGATTTCAAAAGCAATGTAAAGGGGACGGATGTGGCTCAAATGGTTGGGCGTCCATCTGTCATATGGAGGGACCTGGGTTCGATCCCTGGGACCTCCCGGTAAAATAAAAAATATGTATATAGAAGGCGCATGGGCTGCCAGGCTCTGTGTGCCAGTGAGCCACCAGGCCCCGGGAGCCATGCAGCAAGATGATGACCTAAAAAGGAGAGAGACAAGACGAGATGCTCCGAAAGCTACGAAAAACCAGAAGCCGAGGTGGTGCAGTATGGCTAGAACACCTCTCTCCTACATCGGAGGTCTTCATGATCGACTCCTGGAGAAGACTGGAGGAGAAGGATGAGAAGAGATGAAACAGACGCAGAGAATTGCCCAGCGAATGGACACAAAACAGCAAATGGGGAAGGGGGGGTTTAAAATGGATGAGGTAAATAAATAAATCTTTTAAAAAAAGCAATGTGAAAGAGAGAGCAAGTTGTCCTGGTCTTCTCTGCCATGACATGGGCCATTGGCCTTATTGCCAATTTAGACAAATAGAGGGAAGTAAAGGAGAGGAGACCACCAAGAAAAATAAAAGCATGGCTAATTCTACCCCCATTCGTGGGAAAAACTCTGGACTAGCTTACCCAAAAAACCATAAGAGAAGGAAGAAACAAGAACAATGAAAGAGCCACACCCATGAGGGAGAATGGTCTTTAAAAAGACAATGACCCCACCTACTAGTAATTGTGGCCCAGTCAGTGCCCTGGAATTTAACCAGACAAATTAACAACTCTGACATGGACAGATGATCAAGAAGGGATTGCAGAAGGGAGAGTTCCAGCATCCCAGGATTTCTGTACTCATTAGGTACCTGACCCTTTATTTGGTTTATGCCATTTAAACCTCAGAACAATCAATGTAGTAGGAGCTATTCTGAAGAGGAATGACTTGTCCAAGTACATATAGTTCTTGACAACTCAAGGATTAATGAATACCCTGTATTTCAAAGAAGAGAACACTGACTTGAAAAACCTACCTTAGTGTTGAAATCTGAGTGTCTGAGGCATGTGGTACTTGAAGGTGATATTTCACCTCCACCATTTTGCCAGTTCCTTCTGTGACAATGTTGATTTTCTACTAGGGTTCTAACTCTTCTGATTTCCAGATAGGCAGAGATTTGAGAGACCAAAAGAGCACTTTTCCCTTCAGTCTTCAGGCATCACAGCTAGCCATATTCGAGGCCTAATCCTAAGTCCTCAGGTCTCACTAGTTTTTCCCCAAAACAGCTGCTTCCACTTCCGTGTTTACCTCCATTGCCTCTCTCCATGAGGATTCCCATCTTAGCTTCCAGGAACCTATGAATTAGCCTCCCATTTACAGTGCTTTCTTCACTCTGTCTCCCTTTTCTGCACTGTGCAAATCAATGCATTCATTTATCCCATAAATAATTTTTAAAAACCTGCTATGTTCCAAGAACTCTTTTAGGTTCTGAAACTACAGACATGCATTCATAGAACTTACATTCAGGAGTCAGGACAGATAAAAACTATATACAAATAAATAAAACTATGTAAATATAAATATATAGTATGCCAATGGTTATAAGGGCTGTGAAGAAAAATAAGACATGGGAGACAGACAGGAAGTGCTGAGCAGAGGAGAGTACAGTTTTAAATAAGGTATTTGAGAAATGATTTGCTGAGAAGGTAACATTTGAGCAAAGATTTGAAGGTTACCTGAGGAAGAAAATGTCAGGCAAAGAGAATAGCAAATGCAAAGGTCTTAAGATGGGACCAAGCCCAGTGTGTTCAAAAAACAGTAAGGAGACCATATGGGCAGGGTAAAGTGATCAGGAGAGATGAGAGGGGGATATGTCAGAGGCCTGGGGGAGGGGACACACTTGGAGGCCATAGTAAGGAGTTAGGCTTTTACTCCAAGTAAGGTGGAAAGCTACTGTAGGGTTCTGAGCCAAAAAAATAAAAATAAGTGACATGATATAACATATATTAAAAGGATACCTCTGGCTTCTGTGTTCAAAACAGACTGGGAGGAAAGACAAGTACAGAAGAGGGACACTTGTTGTACAGGCAACACAATAATCTAAATGAGAACTCATGGGGCTTAGTAGAGTATAGCAGAGAAGATGGTGAGAAATGGTCAGGTTCTAGGTACCTATTGAAGGTAGGATTGACAAATTTACTCATGGTTTGAAGAGAAAGGAAGGAATCAAGATGACTCCACAGGGGAGCAGATGTGGTTCAAGCAGTTGAGGGCCCACCTCCCACATGGGATGTCCTGGGTTCGGTTTCCGGTGCCTCCTAAAGAAAACAAACAGACGAGCAGAGAACAAACAAAAAACAAACAAGCAAACAACAAGCAAACAGACTAGAGAGCCAACTCAAGGGGAGGGTGGGAATGTGAATAAATTTAAGCTTATTAAAAAAAAAAGATGACTCCACAGTTTTGGTGTGAACCACTGAAAGGATGGTGTTACCAACTGCAGAGATTAATAAGACTTAGGGAAATTCATATTGGTCCTTTTTCGAGATGGTAGACAAGAATCTTTGTCTAGGATATGTTAATTTTGAGATATTCAATAGACATGGAAGTGGAAGTGTTCAGTAAACAAGAGATACTTTAAGCCAGGAGGCTAAATGTGATCCCCAAGGCTGAGTATAAAGAAGAGTTCAGTGACTGAGTCCTGGGGCTCCTTAATGTTGAGAGGTTTTGAGAAATGAGTAGGAAGCAGCAAAGGACACTGAAAAGGATCATATCAGTGAGTTAGGAGGAAACCAGGAGAGTGAGATGCTCTGGGGGCTAAGGGAATTAAATGTGTCAAGGAGGAGGGAGTTTCAAAGGCTGCTGGTTTGGCAAAATGAGGAAAAAGATTTGACCAGTGGATTTTGCACTAGTCTCTCCAGATTCCTACTTTATCTCAGCTGGTCTCTCAGCTGAAGTATAATTAAGGTTACCAGATGCCTGCCTACTAGATGACTTGTATTTTACATGCATTACTTCCATCAATCCTCAGAAGAATACTATAAAACAGAAATTAATACATCTATGTTTCAAATCAGAAAACTGTTTTAGGCAGTAGGTGACAATGTTGATTCTCTACACAACTAGTAAGGCATAAGCTAGGATTAACACAGGTCTAAATGAACCTAAAAGTAAAGGCCTTAGCCATTGTGCTATATCGCTCTCCAGCTGCCTCCTGGAAGTGATCCATCTTTGGCAGATTGGAGACAAAATATTCAAATATAAGATGTTACTCTATTCACAAAATATATTGCCCATGCACTTGAATGGACATCCTCCCCCCATCTACCCCCTTATAGCCTACACTCCACTCAGAAAACAGTCTCATATTGAAAGAACTCACATTTCTGTTTTGCACAGATGGGCTTATTACATCCTGGAAGTAATATGTCCTGCCTACTTTGATATATTTCTTCATCCATTTCTTTGTCAATTCATCTGTGAAAACTCTTGAATATCAGAAAGACTTTTTACAGTCTTGGGCTAGGCCAAAGGAGCACACAAGCTCCTCATTTTCAAAGCATTTTGTGGCTAAGCAATAAATTTCCCCTTAAGTAGAGCTGGATAGATAATGAAATGTTTTTTAAGCATGATCAGTCTTAAAAAGCACCCATTTGTTACTATACCTCCAAATGTGATTCTTAGCAGCACAAATTGTTTTTAATACCTTACTTATAAGTGGATTTTAAATTCATTTCATTTCTCAGAAATATTCTTTGGATTCTACATAAGATGTTATCTTTACAAGAAGCTAGGCAGGATGAATCCAACCGAAAAGTGGAATAACTAATTCTTTCTTATAAACACTTGGGTAGTCAAGGCAATATTCTTTTGTTGTTATTTGTTTAGGGGTGAGAATAAGTTAAGTTAGCATTTTATGCTTGAAATATCAGAATCACAGATAATCAAAAAGAACAAAGAAACTACCCATAATCATACCTCCCTCTGTTAAATTTTTTTTTTAAAGATTTATTTATTTATTTTATTTATCCCCCCCTTGCTGCTTGTGTTTTACTGTGTCCATTCGCTGTGTGTTTCCTCCGTGTCTGCTATCTCCCCCTTGCTGTGAGGTCCTGCTGCATCAGCTCACCGCGCCACGCGGGCCGGCCTGCCCTCACAAGGAGGCCCCGGGAAGCGAACCCGGGGACTCCCATATGGTAAACGGGAGCTCTATCCATTGAGCCACACCCACTTCCCCTCTGTTAAATTTTTGACATTAGCCTTCGAAATATTGTATCCCTAAAGTAACTTATTTTGACAACTGCAGAAAAGGTAAGATGAATCAAAGTGAGCCTGCTTGCTTTTCATCCACATAGTTTAAAATAAAATCTGCCAGTCAACACCCACTAAATGCATATGCACAACCTTGACCAAAAGGGGGAAATATTAAATACAAATGAGTTTTCATGGTTAAGAGAATTCAAAGTTAATCTGGAGGTCATTCCAGAGGTTACACTTATGCATATTTCAGTTGGATCTCACTGACTGTCACAGTAAACCGTGTCTCAAGCAGGAGTATTCCTGAGGGCTCTAGAGACGTCTAGACACTATAGGCAGGGCAGACAACCCCAGGAAATCAGCACCCTGTCTGTGGGCCTTACCTTAGATTATATGATAACCTATCTCCCCAATGTATCAGAGTTAGACTCATTAATAATTTCCCTACACATGGTTCTCCTGCCCCTTTTATGTGAACCTATAATTAGCACTATACCCATTAAATAAATGTCCCAGAGACTTAACTCTTCCAACTGTTCATATGCTGTTTGAGCCCTGAATCTCAGCAAAGTTGCCACCAACACCTGCTCTCCAGTTCATTACTCTCACCCAGGACAACTAACAAAAGGATGATGATGGACAGCACCCATCCCAAAAAACACAGAGTATCTACAACTGCAAGGAGGACAGTTCCATCCATCTGCCCCATGGGATCTAAGCCCCCTCTCAATCAGAAGCAGAGTGGGCATCACCATCTTAAAATCCTCAAGATTGAGGAATGAAAAAACATAAGATGGGAATGCAACTTTGGACTAAAATAGACTTATTATTATTCTAATAATGGAAGAACGTGTAACATTGATATAAAGACAGTGGTCACCAGAGGTCCTGAGGGGAGGGAAAGGGAAGAATAGGTGTAACATGGGGTATTTTTACAGCATTGAAACTGTTCTGCACAATATTGCAATGATGGATGCAAGCCATTATACATTTTGTCAAAACCTATAAAATTGTGCGGTGCGAAGTGTACACTGTAATGTAACCTATAGACCATGCTTAGTAACAATGCTTCAATATGTGTTCATCAATTGTAACAAATGTACTACACTAATGAAAGATGCTGTTAATGGGGAAACTTGTGGGAGGGGGTTTGGAGTATATGAGAATTCCCTGTATTTTGATGTAACATTTATGTAATCTAAAGCTTCTTTAAAAATAATGAAAAAATTTTTTCAGTTAAAAAAATGCATACGCACATACACACACATGTACACAAACACACAATACCCACACTCACCTCTCCAACTCAAGATAGAGATCTGTTGGGGGAAAAAATTGACATATACCAGTACAGAGGAACCCCACACCAACTTTCTCTACTAATCTACCTTTATGCCTAAATGTATGCCATCAGATGGTTTCAAGAAAATAAAAAACATAAAATGGATTTAAATGAACAATAATAATAAATGAGCTCAAATAAAATAAAGCTAATACTGCAGGTAGAAGAGAATTACAAAAATGATAAGAGTGACAGATTTGACTATACAAAAAGTTTAATATCTTCAAAACAAAATGCATGCAGGTGATATTAGAAACAAGTATAAGGTTAAAACAC
>JAQZBX010043634.1:0-21610 GCA_029593785.1 Cabassous unicinctus | reverse complement strand
CCCCCCACCCATATAACACCTACGCTAATTGGGGCACAACTTATCACCTAAAGAAAAACAATGTGTGCATATGCAATTTAAATTAATAGTCTATTTTCAGGATTTCATTAATATCTCCTAAAATCAACTCAGGTTTAGAAGATATTTGGAATCTCTTTAATTCTCAATTGAGAATTGCATGAGATTTCTCATTCAATAGAAAACAAGTTCTGTAATCTGTGCTTACAAATTCCAATAAAAACATCCTAGTGTACAATTCCCAGTTTCTGCCCTGTCACTGAGCTTCAGAAATGGAAGTAAAGAAACTCTGATCACAGTGCTGGTGTGAATAAGAAGCTCTGTCTAAAATGACTTTTAACAGAACCATGGTTTTTAAAAATGTACTTTTATGCTTTAAAAAAAAAACTAGATGGGAGGGAAATTCAAACACTCTTTCAAATAGATTAACATCGAAAAGAATTAGAACTCTCTACTGGTAACATATTTGTTGGCGATAGAAAACGGTTTAGTTATCCTGGTTACTGAAGTCTTTCATGAACATGTACAGTCCTCAGTAGCGAAAGCTATTGTCAGAAAATGTGCTATACTACTATAAATATTACTTATAATTATAAAACCATTAAAAATAGGTATTTTGAAATTCTTAATCATCCAAACAGAGTAGAATGAAAGAAGAGCTGAAATCATTGGGTTTAAAAATAATTAAGGATGGGAGGAAGGGAGAGTTAATGCTTAATGGGTACTAAATTTCTGTTTAGAGTGACGGGTAAGTTTTGGTAGAGTGGTGGTGATGGTGGCATCAGAGTGTGCACCACTGTATTGTATACTTGAAAGTGCATAAAATGGGAATTTTTTTGTTGTGTGTGTGTGTGTATATATATATATATACATATGTTAGTATAAAAATGAAAAAAATAATAGCAGAAATTTAACCATGAATTTTTTTAGAAATAGGACAATCTATTGAAAAGTTCTGAAAGGTATAATCAAAATAAAGACAAATAAAAATAAAGTATCAGTAAAATGATTCCTAAAAAAAAGAAGCTCTGTCTGTCCAGTCTCTGAGTTCTGCCTCTACATTTTCTACCTGCAATCAAGTAATGTCTATTCCCTCAGCTTCACTTGCCTCATTTCTTAGACTGATATAATCACAATACTCCTGCACAGTTATCAGGAGAAATAAGTACTCATGATATAAAGCACAGATCCTTTTACAAAGAAGTTGCTCAGTGAATAGGTGTTCCCTGGTTGGACCTCTCACAACACCTTCCCTGAGACTTGCTACCACCATGTGACCGTAACCCAGCTTTTACTGTCCTTTAACCCCTTTGGAAAATATTTTCCCATACACATTTAAAGAGAGTAGATGATTTTTAAGCATATGAAACACATACACACTAAAGATAAGAGCTGAGAGGCATTATAATAAATCTACTCATTCACAGATTTCACAAAGAACTCAAAATGGATTGTTGCTCCTAAAGCCACTGATGGGGCAGCTAGAGGAAAATGCTGACTTTTTTCAAAACCAAATAAAGAACAAGAGACCAAAAGAAAACTGCAGCACTCCTAAGAGATGGCAAGGCTAGGTTTCCTGATGCTAAAACAAGTATTACTTGTTGAATATGACCTGTGAAATTGATTATCTCAGTCCCACAGGGTAAGAGCCTCTCCACCTCTTAACTGAGAGAGGCAGAGAGGAATTACTATTTTTTCATGGTGACTTATTCTAGACATTAAATTAAACATTTCAGATATATTAGCTTACTTATTTAATCCTTACAAAGACTCTGTAAAATAGATCTGATTGTCCATATTAAGAAACAGGTTCAGGTAGGTTAAATAATATCTCTGACTGAAAATTGATAGGATGTGACATCACTAAGATTTGAATCCATTTTTTAGTACTGTACAGCATGCAGCCTAACTAAACATTCAAAAGTTGAGTTCCAATAAAACTCCAGGTCTATCCATCCATATAATACTTCAATGATTTGCATGGTTTTTAAGAAAACATTTTAGTGGCAGTCAAAAAAGCTTAATGCATTCTCTGATGAAAGAATACTAGTCATCTACCATTTTTTTCATTTTTTGAAGACTCAGTGTAGCCTCTTTTTTTCCTTTCTCTGTCTCCTCCATTTGACAAACTCTTTCCAAAATTGAAAGCTCTCTTGTATGAAACTTCCCAATTCCAAACTCATCCCAGGCAGGTTTAATCTATCCCATCCCTGTATTCCCAAAATGCATTTTACTCTATTATAACATTTACTACTATCTAGATATTAATAATCTGTATAAATGCTACTCTCAATCCCATCAGATTGTCAGCTTTTATGAGTAGATTTTAGGTTGAGCTATATGAGTCTGACACTTTAAGGTAAAAAATGGTGAAGTATTTTTTTTTACATAAAAGAATTAGTTTACTTACAAAAATTACAATTATAAATAGCATAAATTGTGACAATTTCTCCTATTCCAGCAACAGAAGCCTTTGCTGTGAATGAGGGATTTTGTTATTCTGAAATATGTCACATAATCAGTGAGCCACTGCTTTTATAAACTGCTTTTCTAAATTCCAGGAGGTCTATGAGTGATATATACATGGGTTGTTTCTCTTAAATCTTAAAACTCAGTTGTTTGGTGCTGTCTTATCCTGTTGTTTTGGGTTTATACATGGTAGTTCCAGAAATAAGATTTATGAAATGACAATTTTTTAAAAAGATTTTTTTATTTATCCCCCTGACTCCCCTCTCGTCTGCTCTCTGTGTCCATTCACTGTGTGTTCTTCAGTGTCTGCTTGTCTTCGCTTTAGGCAGCACCGGGACCCAATCTTGGAGCCTTCTGGAGTGGGAGAGAGGCGCTCAATCTTTTGCACCACCTCAGCTCCCTGGTCTATCACGTCTCTTATTGTCTCTCCTCTGCATCTCTTTGTTGCATCATCTTGCTGTGCCAGCTCTCCACGCAGGCCAGCACTCTGTGCGGGCCAACACTCCTGCGTGGGCCAGTACTCCACGTGCGCCAGCTCTCGCTCGGGCCAGCTCACCACGTGGGCCAGCTTGCCTTCTCCAGGAGGCCCCAGGAATCAAACCCTGGCCCTCCTATATGGTAGATGGGAGCCCAATCACTTGAGCCTTATCCACTTCCCTGAAATAACAATTTTAATAGTTCAACTTAAATACTATATCCTACTCATTTTTATATCCATAATAGAACCAAGAATGATGCCTAGTAATAATAAAAATAAAATTTATAATAAACTGGTCATCCAATTCCCACCCTGGCCCAGGAAATCTAACATGACATTTTAAATGTTACATCATCTACACATCAGAACAACTACCTGAAGTTTCACTATAACAATTTTAAAGATCAGAACCTTGCAGCTCACAATATATAAGTAATTTTCGAATGTATTTATTAAATATTTATTAGGTACCTACTAACTTTTGTCTTAAGCCTATTACATTTCCACCATTGATATTTGCTACAATATGCTTATTGAATGAGGTAAAGTAAAGTGAGGATTATTTCGTGAATTTTACACTATCATTTTTACATGGTTTTGCTGAGCTCTGAGGTGCGCATATAAATTCATGTAAAGTTTAGTTTCCAATATAGGAGTAACATGTAAAAAATTCCATTGTTGCTTATCCTATTAGATAGAAAATGTTGTTTCAACATTGTTTTTGTTAATTTTATTCATATAGGATCTCAGTAGCTTCTCAGTTTACCCTTTTTTATCAAATGTCAATCAGAATGGGAAGCATAATACTGCCTTCTGGTCCCACAATGAAAATTGTGTTTGTTATGCAAGGGACATGGCCACTGCCCTCACACATCTATTGCAGCTGCCTAGCCACATATCCCAGAAGGCTATTAGGAAGGGTTAGAGGAAGATTTCTGGGGGAAGAATTATCTCAGTAAAAATATATGTGACTCTTCCTCCCCGTTGCTGCATGTCACACAAAACATGACCTCTGCAGAAGTTTCTCTTCTCTCATTTCTTTAAAAATATATGTGAGGACTAGAAAGAGGAAGGAAAGAGAAAGAGAGAGAGGGTGGGCAAGGGTCTGACTTTTGAGGATGGGGCAGGCTGAACTGATAAACCAAATTGCATTTGCTTTCCAGATCCCTCATCCTAACCCAACATTGAACATTCCAACTTCAAGATAGTAAGCTGCTTGTAAAAATAAGATGTGACAAAATAACTATCAGAATTTTTTAAAAAAGAATATTAAAAATGGGTAAGCCGAACACTTTCAGATCTCATTATGACGGTTTACAAATCAGCAAAAGCAGCTGTTTTGGGGGGACTGCATTGCATTGACTTCAGATTAGCAAAGATTTCAAAAGGTATTCATTGACCGTGACATTGTGCCCATCTTTTTCGTCCCTCAAAGACCCTTCTGTGAGACACTGTTAGGATTCAAATGTCATTCACACTGGAGTAGCAGGAACAAAGCAGGATTTCCAATAGAAGAAGATCTAATTAAGAAAATAATATTTGCTTATTGTTGGAGCCTAATTAGTTTCTCCTGTATTCATGTTTATAAAGGTGGCTCTGTTATAATTACAGTTCAACAAGAACTAGTTGTATAATATGTGTCATTGTAGAAAATATAGCTCAGATACTTGAAAGTCTTCTCTCTTCTTCCTTTACACACACCAACACGCACACAATAGAGATATCAAATGTTACATTTCACTCATTACTTTTTCTTCACAGTGTGAGGCACACACTAATAAGTTCAGTGGGGAAAAAAAAGTGCTGTTATTTTATCATTCAATAAATCCAACTTCTGCAGCATATAAGCCTGTGAATTCAGAGGGTTATTAAAAGTTCATTGTAGGTTTTCTTGCATTTTAAAATAAGACTTTCTCTCCTTTTCTCTCTTTCTCTCCCCTTTTCTCTGTCTCTCTCCCTCAGCAAAAGAATAATAGAATAAGATGAAAATGACATAGACACACGTTGCAAATATATGCAAACAGACTCAAATTATAGAGATGTTCTTTGTTAATGGGGGAGGTAAGTTGGGATCAAAGAGAGTCAAATGATTTTCTGTGTTTGCATCACAAAAGGGAGTTTTAATCATGCCAGTTCACTACCACTTGTCTTTCAGAAAAGTTGGGAATTTCAATCAGGAGCATGTCAAATGTTCCTCCTCTGACCCTTGCCAATCTCTCAATCCCTCTTTCCTACATTTCTTTGATAATGCTAGGTGCTGTTACAAATAAGTCTTTAAATGTCAATGTCTTAACAAAATATAATTTTACTTCTTATTCATGAAACTGTAAAATGAGGATATTTCTGATCAGAAGATGATTTATCTCCACATGGTGATTCGGACCCCAGGCTAATCTTAATCCCCAGACCCCCAGGTTTCACTTCCATCCAAGATAGAAACAATGTACAATAAAATCCTACTTCTTAAAACTTGCCCAGAAGTTACATACATCACTTTCTAAGCTCATTTTACATTGGTAAGAATTAAGTCACTAGACATGTGTCTGGGAACTATAGTTCATCTCTTGGTATAGTTCTCCCAGTGACAATTCCAGATTACAGAAAAGGAAACACAAATTCTTTTGCAGAGCTAATCATTTCTTCTCCACCATTCTTTTGGGGTGTGCTGCATTATTACTCTATGCCATTTCATTTGGTGAATTCTTACTCAACCTTCAAACTATATTCAAGCATCATTTCCCTTTACAGTAATTTGTGATCTGCCCAGACAAGATAAGAAACTGTCTCTTCCCCTAGCTCTAGCATTTGTAAATCTTTCTAGAGTAGTAAAATGTTTGTGTATAACTATTTAATTGTCTGTCTCTTGTGGTCATTTCCAGTAACATTTCCATTCTCTTTCTCTACTTTCCTTGAGCTGGCTCATCTATCTCCATTGCTTCAATTATTATTTATGTCTTGATGACTTCCACATCTATATCTCCAGCATAAAGCCTTCTCCATATCTTTAGGATCATATAGCAATGCCTACTTGAAGATAATAATGTGAGTGTACGGTGGTTTATTGTTGCATTACAAACCACCCCAAAACTTCAAGTATGCAAACTTTTAGTATCTTATGATTTTGTGGGTCAGGAATCTTGGCAGAGCACAGCAGAGGAGCTCATCTGTACTCCACAGGGAGTGGGATCCTCAACTAGGGTATAGCAGGTTGGTACTGTTTATGAATTTCAGAAATAATCACTGGATTGTGTTTGTAAATTGGTCTGTTCCTCTGGGTGTATTAGATTGTATTAAATTCAGAAGTTTCACTTTTACTTGATTAAATAATGATTAAGGCTTTGACTGGGCTACGTCAGTAGGATGTTGAGTCCTCTCACCCACCAATGGGGTGGGGACTTGAAGAAGAAACACACAGCAGAGGAGAAAGTTGGAGTTTTGATGCTTGAGCCCCATGAAGTAAATACACAGGAGAAGAACACAGAAGAATAGAGATGGCTCCAAGGACACGGCAGAGGCCCTAGCAAGAGAGAGAGCCTGATAGTCAACTACTGACCTTGTGGAGAGAACAGAGCCACTGAGCCCAGGAAGAGATGAGTCCTGGGGAGAGAGACAAGCCTTATATTAACCTACAGCTGAGAAATGAAGGAGCTGGGATCACGGAGCCTGAAGAGGAAGAGGAAGGCTGCACCGTCACAGAGACTGGCAGCCATCTTGCTCCAACACATGGCAACAGACTTTGGTGAGGGAAGTAACATATGCTTTATGGCCTTGTGGCTGTAAGCTTCTACCCCAAATAAATACCCTATATAAATGCCAACAGATTTCTGGTACTTTGCATCAGAACCCCTTTGGCTGACTAGTATAGAATTTGGTATCAGAGAGTGGGGTCATGCTTTTGCAATTACCAAAATGCTAGAATGGTTTTATAAATGGGTAAGGGGTTTTTGGAGGAATTGTGATATGCTTGATGGAAAAGGCCTAGATTACTTTGAAGAGCCTGATAGTAGTAATATGGAGCCTAAAGTTAGTTTTTGTAAGGCCTTAGGAGGAAATAATTGTGAGATGCTTGATAGAAAAGGAGTACAGTGCTTTGAAGAGACTGTTGGTAGGAAATGTATGCTAAAGAGACTTTTTATGAGGACTTAGAAGTAAATGATGAAACTATTATTGGAAACTGGAAGAAAGGTCATCCATGTTTTAAAGTTGCAGAGAACTTAGAAAGATTTACTCATGATGTTTTATGGAAGACAGAATTTGAAAATGGTGAGCCTGAACATTTAGCTGAAGAACTTTCCAAAGTAAACTCGGAGAATGCGGCTTGGCTTCTCCTTGCAGCTTATAGTAAAATGCTGGATGAGAGAGATAAGCTGAGGACTGAATTGTTGGGCACAAAGAAACGGGAAACTGATTGTGGAAATTCCAAGCCTCTGGAAATCGGAATGAAAATGCAGTTATCTCAGAAAAACTTGTGGAAAGTCTTCCTGTCTCATGGCTTAGACCCCTATGCTTCTTGCATGCTAAACCAACAAGCTTTTTGAGAAAGCTGTATGAACAAAACCACTGTCAGCTTGGACTAAAAGGTACATGTAGGGGAAAGATGGGAGGGGAAATGGCTTTAAGAGGAAAACCATGGAAGCTGAGATCTGGAATTAAGACATCTCCTTGGACTAGGAAAGGAACACCACCCATGTGTACAGAGAGGGTGAGTTTGGCCCAGCAGTTGAAGAGGGTGGGTGGATGTTCCCACCCACTATTCAGGGAGAATTTTTATGCCCCAGGGTATAGGGAGGATGGAGCACATCCCCCAAGGGTTAGGAAAAGTAGGTTCGATACCCCATAGGTCTGAGAGGGGTGGGCCTACCCCCATGGATTAGGGAGGGCCAGCTTGCCAACTTGTTGCTCTGAGAGGGTTGAGCCTGTATGCCAGAGTTTAGGGAGGATGTTGCCTACACCTCACTGTACTAGGGCAGGTAAGACTCTAACCCAAAGATTGGGTAAAGTGTGGTCATCACCCCAACACTCTTGGAGGGTGAGGTCTGGTGCTCAGTCACCACCCAGATGATTGATGAGTGTGGAACCAAGAAAATGGCTGTTGGGCTAGCCTGTTTAAAGGGTGAGTCCCCATCAGGTCCCAGGGAGAAGAAACCATCATCTTGAAAATGACTCTCACACTTTGAAATCTAATGAAGTATGCCCTGCAGGTTTATTGAACTATAGAGGACTCATGACTCATATTTCTCTCTCAATTTCTCCTTATAGTAATGCAAATGTTTATCCTTTGTCTGTTCCTTTGTATATTGGAAGGAGATAAATTGTTTTGTGAGATTCACAGGTCTATAGCCAGGCAGGACTTTGCCCAAGGCAAGCTGTATTTCTTTAAACTGATTGTGATATGATTTTGTACTTAGCATTGCTATTGAAAAAAGGTTTTTTGAATATTGTAATGTCTTTTTGGAATTCAAAGGGTGGAGTGTAGCAGTTTGGTATTGTTCATGAATTCCAAAAATAGATATTGGATTGTATTTGTAAACTGGTCTGTTCTCTAAAATATTTGTGAGTGTCCTGTGACTGTCTTTGGGGTTCACTCTAACTGCCACATTCATTCATCATTTTGTGACAGCATCTTATTTTGGGCCCTATGTGAAGCTACTATGGACAATGACCTTGAGATTCTTAGAAATCTTATTTCATAACAGAGAGGGTCTATAGATTATGTCCTTAAGATGTTCACTTAGAAGGATTTTTGTATACCAGAAAGTTTCTGTGAGGCACTATCTAATATACTCCTAAAGTCTTAAAGAAGATTGCAGGAAATTTTATTATGGTTAATTATTACTGCATTATAACATACTCCAAATTAGTGCATAGCACAACTGTTTTGTTATGCACATGATTTTGTTATGCTCAGGAATTTTGGAAGTGCAGTGGCGATGGCTGCTTCACAATTATCAGGGCCCTTAGCTTGGGTGGCATCAATAGCTGGAGATAGTTGAGACAGATTGAGCCATATGTGTTGGGCCTTTGTTCTGGCTGTCAAAAAAGGTTCCTCAATTATTCTCCACATCATCTCTGATGGGGCCGTATTGTCCAGGATGGCCTCTTTAACCACATGGCTGTTCCATGGCTGAGATGCATTACACAATTGTGGCAGCCTTGATATTTCCTTCTCTATGTGGCCTTTCCACATGATTGGCTTAGATATACTCATACCATTGTAGTCTCAGTAGTAGAAGACTTTTAAAATGGTAACCAGTTTCCCCAGAGGAATTGTTCCAAGAGGATCAGTTGACAACTGGAAGATTTCCTATGACTTAGTTTTGGAAGACCTAAAATGTTACTTCAATTATTAATCAAGCAAATCATTAAGGCCAGCCCAGGTTCCAGGGGAGAGAAATTAAATTCCAGCTCTTAATGAGATGAATAGCAAATGATTTGCAGCCATCTTTTATCTACCACAATCTTCTACATAGATATAAATTAAATATAAAGTGTTTCAATATAAAATATTTTAAATGAAATTAACATCATCATCTCACCAGAAGCACAGCAAATAATTTCACCTGCACTACCAAATTCTGTGATTAGCTCAAAGCGTTCATTCAGTTTTGTAAACCCCAAACCCAGATGTTGTGACTGAATGCCCTCTCTAAACCCTTCCTGTGTTCAATAAATTGCCAAATTATATTAGTTCTATTGCATAATACTTTTAAAAAACACCTATTTATCTCAATCTCCATATCCACCCTTGTAGTCCAAAAAGTCATCAGTCCTTTCAACTACCGAATCACCTGCTTCTGGTTTATTGTTCTCTTTGACTTGATTGTATTAATTTCAGTGAAGCAAACAAATTCCATTGTAAGGTAATAGTGGATGTCACAAAATTGAAGGCAAAGCAGATTTGGAAAGAGGAGACAGCTTATTTAGGATATTGATATTAGAAAGAGCTCCAACTATATTCATTCATTTTATTTCTCCATCTAAGGGTGATATAGAAAAAGAGATAATTTAATTGGTCTGTTTTAGTCCCCTTTCTTGGCGATACCCTCTGGGGCAGAGTTTTTGGATATCTCTGGCCACAGTAGCTATAACATCATTTACGTGTCTGTTTCTCTCTTCCCTGCTTTAATTTTGTTCCTCGGCCCTTAGCTCTATTTTATTTTCTATATGTATTTTATATAATATAGATTATATATTTTATATATCATGTTTATTTTCTATCTCTCCCAGTAGATTATAAAACTCCATGAGGGCAGTTTTCTTTTTTACTAGCTGTTTTCTTTACTTTTGTATTTAGTGACTAGTATGTCTACTGAAACATACTAATCCCTCAAAAACACTTGTTGAATAAATGACTGGTGGTCCTACTAAGACTTCATGGAATGGGGGAGGAACAATTCCTGTAAGGAAAATTGAATGTGCTGTTACTACAATAAGGCAACAAGGACACTTGACAGGAAAAACAAGACAAAACAAGATAGAACAAATCCCCCAGAAGATTCCTACCTACTCTCCTATCAATTTCCTACATTAGGACCAAATTATTCTTCCATTCTGAAATAATAATAATAACTAACTTTTAATGAGGACTTACGGAGTGGCAAGCATTATTCTAAATGTTTTATATATATTTTAATACATTTATTGTGCCTGAGTTAGATTCAATTATTACCCCTGTATTATAAATTAGTGACTAAGACACAGGAAACATGAAGGTTTTGCCTAAAGTCACAGAGCTAGAAAGTGGTAGAACCAGATCTCTAAACTAGGTAATCAGACTCCAGAATCTGCACTATTTTTTATCAGACAAATGAAACCCTGATAATGCAGATTCTGCTCCCTATTGATCTAAATATAAACTATACAACCTTAACCTATTTTTTAAATAGGGAGGTCATAAATACTATTTTGCCAGGAGACTCCCAGGTATGCGGTTGCTGTGCTTGTGCAAGAATTAAAGTCACCCCTTTTAGTCTCAAAAATATTCCAGTTTCAACAATAAACAATGTGGCTGCTTTTGCCCTTTACTTACTTATTTAGCATCACCTTTCACAACTACTCTATCATAATTAAGGTCTAGTCCTGCTGGCCCTGTCTTAGTTTGCCAGGACTCCTATGACAAATACCATGCCCTGGTTGGCTTAAAAACAAGAATTTATTGTCTTACAATTTTGGAGGCAAGATGTCCAAAATCAAGATGTTGGCAAGATCAAGCTTTCTCCTGGTGATGGCAGTCCTCAGTGACATGGTTATCTCTCTTTCTCTGTTGCTTTCCTCTCTGGCTTCTACCTCTGGCTTCTAGCATTTTCCTGTGGCTTTCTCTGACTGACTGCACCCGAATTTCCTCTCTTTATAAGGTCTCCAGTCATATAGAGTAAGACCCATCTTGATACACTTTGGCCGCGCCTTAAATAATAACATCTTCAGAGGTTCCTAATTATGAAATGGTTCACACTCTCAGGAATATGGATTGATATTTGGACATGTCTTTTGTGGGGGATATGATTCAATACCCAACAGCCCCAATCCCTTCAATTTTACAATTTCAGCCCATCTTTTGGTCTCAAATTAGAGTCCCTCTAACCAGGTTAATATCCCTCCCATCTCACTACAAATACCCTGCTTTTTCCCTCAGGAAAGGACCTCTGCTTCTGTTTCACAGCATGATCACATTTTACTGCTAAATTGTGTTGTCTTGCTCCTTTATCTCACTAAACTTAAATTTCTATGAAGCGAGAGATCATTTCTTTCTTGTTCACCATTATATCTCCACAACTAATAGACTGACTTCTCTATGGCAGGTACCCATTAATGTTGAATGAATTTTGAAGCCACCAATTACTTTTCAGTTTCCACTGGTAAATGAAGAATGATCTCAGTGGCAGTTCATCTCAGAGAAGTGGAGGTATATTTTCCCAGATGTAAATTTACACAGAATATATCAAAGATATCTTAAGAAAGGTTAGCCTAGAGGAGAACACAAGTCATGATTGAGATTGAAGAGGTTTTAACCAATAAGCTAGTACTCAGAATACAATATGAAGAGTTCTTCAAGGCCAGAGAGAAAGGAATAACTATATCAGAAGCTGGCATGAAAGTAACATTGCAAGAAAAATACTGAGGTGAATGGTTCATTACTAAGGCTGTAGATAATTTCACTGTCCTATCTGTTTTTGCTTACTTAGAGACAGTACAAAAATATGACAGCATATAGCATTCACAACTAACTCCAGACTGGTTAGCAACCTGGCATTTCCAATATCATCTTCTTCCATGCAAATAACTCTGTGAATAAATATCCAGAAAGTTATTCACTTAGCTTTGAGTGAATTTACTAGAACTTTCTTGGGCGTTAAACTAGTGGTGGGAAATAGGGGAGAAATGAACAGGATTGAATGTATAAATTATGATTTTTTTTTTTTTGAGGGTAAGTAAAGTGGTTGGAAAGAAGTCAAAGAAAACCATCAGGGAGAAAGTATATTGAATAATGATATATAGACAAAAACTAAACCATTGTTGTTTTTCTAAAATTCTTTTAAAAACATTTATGTTTAATGATTCAGTAATGAATATGGAAAAGAGTACCTAATAATTATAAGCTTGGACATAGGTTTGTTGAACCCTGAGAAAATTTCTTTCTTAACTTTAATAAAAGTAATTTTAAAAATCTTACAAATAAAGAAAAAGTTTACAAAGTTGCCCATTATAGAACAGAATCAGCTGAAAATATTAAGAGAATTGAAAACAGGGAAGAAATCAGATAAAAACAGAGAGACAATGATGAACATAGAAGATTGCTCATAATTATCCATCCTTGAAGAAGAAAAACAAAACTGTACATGTGAACTGATATTTAAAATGATAATCTAATAATATTTGTGGGGTGTAAAACAGATCCAAATATGTATATTAGAAGACAGAAAATTTAAAGTTACCTAAAATATATACAATAAACAAAGATGGTAAAAAAAGGAATTAATTGGATACAATAGAAACAAATGAAGAGACCTATTTATCAAACAGATAACATAACCATGCTTAAGTAGAAGACCAATCTAAGTAACTTTCAAACACAGCTAACAGACTACCCTTTCAGGCTAGCAAAAAAAAATAGAACTAGTCAGTAGATTTTTTTTTTCCCACAGTGGCATAGTTTTACATTTCTGAAGCTACATTCTGTATATTCTAGGAATATACAAATAAGTAAATACATTGTGTTAATGAGAGTCAGGTTCTTAATATTGGAGAAGAAAATTACAAATATGCCAATAGGGAAGGAGATAATTAATCCAGTTGCGTTGGATTGAAATTTGAGGCATCAGGTTTTTTGGCATCATGCTTCTTAATATACAGAAACAGATATAATATAAACAAAAACATATATAATGCACATAGGTATGTGTATCAATATCCAATTATATATCTATATTTATGTCCATATCCACATCTATATTTATTCATCTATTTCCTAACTCTGTACATTGAGAGGACCATAATAGCAGTGAGCACTCCTAGCAAACAGATATGGGTTTCTAAATACCATTTTCCTGCAAAAGGAACCAGGTCTCCATTAATAAATGATTGATTCTAAGACAGGTTTAGAAAACTACAAGTTGATCTTGGAATATCTTGGAGTGTCTGAAACAAAATGCTTGACCTATATATGACAGGCATCTGGCAAAATGATATAGGAGCTATCTTAAAAATCCCATTGCCCAAATCTAGGATAATTTAAGACTTAAAAAAGAATGATTGCAAAGGATTATAGTCTCTTGAATAAAAATAAGACTCCATGAGATTACACTGATAAATAAATCAATAAATGAATGAAGAAAAGGAGAAAACTTTCATTCATCTCAAGATATTTGCTGAATTTGCTTGCAATTTTTCTTTGGCCCAGTGATTATTTAAGAGTGTGTTGCTTAATCTCCATATATTTATGAATTTCCCCTTTTTCTGTCCATTATTGATTTCCAGCTTCACTCCATTATGATCAGAGAAAGTGTTTTGCATAATGTCAATTTTTTAATATTTGTTGAGTCTTGTCTTGTGACCCAACATATGTTCTTTCCTGGTAAAGGATCCATGACAGCTTGAAAAGAATGTTTATCCTGCTATTTTGGGGGTACAATGCTTTATAGATGTGTATTAGGTTTAATTTGCCTATCATATTACTCAAAGTCTCTGTTTCTTTACTTATCCTCTGTAGAGATGATCTATCTAGTCCTGAAAATGGTGTATTGAAGTCTCCAGCTACTACTGTAGAGACATCTGTTTCTCTATTCACCTTTGCCAGTGTTTGCTTCATGTATCGTGGGTCATCAGGTTCGTTGCATAAATATTTAGTATAGTTATTTCTTCTTAGTGATTTGCCCCTTATATTAATATATAATGACCTCATTCATCCATTATAACAGTTTTGTATTTTTTTTTAAGATTTATTTATTTATTTATCCCCCCCTTGCTGTGTCCATTTGCTTTGCATTTTTCTGTGTCTGTTTGTCTCCGTTTTTGTTGGGTCATCTTGCTGCACCAGCTCACTGCACCGCACAAGTCGTCAACTCACTACACCATGTGGGCCGACTTGCCTTCACCAGGAGGCCCCGGGAGTTGAACCCAGGGCCTCCCATATGGTAAACGGGAGCCCAACCAATTGAACCACAGCCGCTTCCCCAGTTTTGTATTTAAAATCTATTTTGTCCAATATTATTATCACTACTTCAGGTCTTTTTGGGGTACTTTTTGCATGGAATAGAATTTTCCAACCTTTCAATTTTAACCAGGTTGTGTCTTTACATCTGAGATGAGCCTCTTGTAGACAGCATATAGATGGTTCATATTTTTTATCCATTCTATCAGTCTCTGTCTTTTTACTCAGGAGTTCAACCATTAACATTCAATATCATTACTGTATAGGAATTAATGACTTCATCTATTTTGTACTTTGGTTTTGTGTTGTCATATTTTACCATTGTCTGTCTTTTTACCCTTTAAATTACCCTCCCTAATAATCTTCATTTCTCCATTCTTCTCAAGTCTCTTGACCTTGTTTTTCCTTTCAGGCTGCAGTGCTCCCTTTAGTATCTCTTGTAATTCTGGTTTTTTGGTAATGTATTCTATCAGTTTTTGTTTGTCTGTGAAGACTTTGAACTCACCCTCATTTTTGAAGGACAGTTTTGCTGGGTACAGAATTCTTGGCTGGCAGTTTTTCTCTTTCAGTAACTTAAATACATCATACACTTTCTTCTCTCCTCCATGGTTTCTGATGAGAGGTTGGCACTTAATCTTATTGAACTTCCCTTGTATGTGATATTTGATCTCTCTTCCTGCTTTCAAAATCCTCTCTATCTCTGATATTTGTCATTCTGAATAGTAGGTATCTTGTGATAGGTGTATTTGGGTTTATTCTGTTTGGTATGTGTTGTCCTTCTTGGATATTGATATTTATGTCTTTCATAAGCATTAGTAAGTGTTTGGTCATTATTTCCTTAAATATTCTTTCTGCCCCCTTTCCATTCTCTTCTCTTTCTGGGAAATTGATAATGCATATATTTGTGCATTTGCATTATCATTCAGTTCCCTTAAACCCTATTCCATTTCTTCCATTCTCTTCTCTTTCTGGTCTCCTGTCTTTTCCAGTTTGGATGTTCTGTCTTCAAAATTACTCATTCTGTCTTTGAGCAATTCAGATCTGCTGTAGTGTGCCTCTAATGTATTTTTAATATCATCCATTGTGTCTTTCATTCCCAAAAGCCCTGTTATGTTTCTTTGCAGGCTTTCAAATTGTTCTTTATGCTCACCCAATGACTTAATATCTTTTATGTCTTTTTTTCATATTTTCTTTCAATTCTTTGAATTCCTATAAGAGAGGTGCATGATTATCATTGATTAATTGTCTTAAATCCTGTATCACTTGAGGATATTTGGTTTGTTTCTTTAGCTGGGCCATCTTTCTCTGTTTCCAAGTATGGTTTGTAAATTTTTGCTGATGTCTAGACATCTAAATATGGTGGTGAACTTACTCCGATAGCCAATTTCTCTCTCTTGCCTATTGTTTTTTTTTCACAGTTCTTCTTTGATACTTGGTTCAACTTATTATAAGTCTTTAAAATTGCTGAGAGTAAGTTATCAAAAAAAGGTCAAGAACTCACTAATGGGGAAATCTATTATTCATAATGACAAATATCAGAGCTAAAGAGAGGATTTTGAATGCAGCAACAGAAAAACAAATCATCACATAAAATGGAACCTTGATAAGATTAAGTGCTGACCTCTCATCAGAAGCCACAGAAGTGGAAAGAAAGTGGTATGACGTATGTAAGGCACTGAAAGAGAAAAATTGCCAGCCAAGAATTCTGTATCCAGCAAAACAGTCCTTCAAAAGTGAGAGTGATTTCAAAACCTTTACAGACAAAGAAAAATTGATAGAATATGTTACCAAAAGACCAGAATTACATGAAATACTAAAGGGGGTGCTGCAGCCTAAAAGGAAAAAAACAAGGGCAAGAGATTTGGAGGAAAGTGTAGAAATGGAGATTATTAGTAAGGGTAATTTAAAGAGTAAAAAGCCAGACAATAGTACAATATGATAACAGAAAGCCAAAGGACAAAATGGATGAAGTAAATAATGCTTTTACAGTAATTACATTGAATGTTAATGGCTTGAACTCCACAATCAAAAGACATAGACTGACAGAATGGATAAAAAATATTGGCCATCTATGTTTTCTACAAGAGACTCACCTCACATGTAGGGACACAACCAGATTAAAAATGAAAGGTTGGAAAAGATATTCCATGTAAATAGTAACAAAAAAGACCTGGAGCAGCAGATCTACTAATAGCAGATAAAATACATTTTAAATGCAAAACTGTTATTAGGAATGAAGAAGGTTATTATATATTAATAAAAGGGGCAGTTCACCAAGAAGAAATAACTCTATTAAATTTTATGTAACTAACCTGATGCCACAAGATACATGAAGCACATACTGGCAAAGCTGAGGGGAGAAATAGATGTCTTTACAGTAACAGTTGGAGACTTTAATACACCACTCTCAGTATGGGATAGAAGATCTGGCAGAGGATAATAAAGAAAGCAAAAGCTTGAATAATATTATAAATGAAGTAGATCTAACAGACAAATACAGAACTTTGCATCCCAAATCAGCAGGATGTACATTCTTTTCAATGGCTCATGGATCCTTCTCCAGTAAAGACCATATGTTGGGTCACAAGACAAGACTCAATAAATATAAAAAGACTGACATTATACAAAACTCTTTCTCTGATCATAATGGAGTAAAGATAAAAATCAATAATGGACAGAAAAAGGGAAAATTAAAAAATATATGGAGATTAAACAACACACACTTAAATAATCAGTGGGTCAAGGAATAAATTGCAAGCAAATTCATCAAATATCTTGAGACATATGAAAATACATATCAAAACCTATGGGATACTGCAAAAGCAGTACTGCGATGGAAATTCATAGCGGTCAATGCTTACATTAAAAAAAAAGAAAGGGAGAGTGAATGTGGCTCAAGCAGGTGAGTGCCTGCTTCTCAAATGGGAGGTTCTGGGTTCAGTTCCTGGTGCCTTCTAAAAACAAACAAACAAACAAGAACAACAAGCAAACAAATGAATAAACCAACTCAGGGGAGCTGATGCGGCTCAGTAGTTGAGCACCAGCTTCCCACATATGAGGATCCAGGTTCAATCCCCAACCCTGGTACCTCAAAAAAAAGAAAGAAGAAGAAAGAAGAAGAAGGAGAAGGAGAAAAAGAAGAAAGGGTTAAAATTTAAGATCTAACTACACACCAGGAGGAACTGAAAAAGAAAAGCAAACTAATTCTAAATCAAGCTGAAGGAAAGAAATAGTAAAGATTAGAGCAGAAATAAATGAAATCAAGAACAAAAAAAAAACAATAGAGAGAATCAACAAAACCAAAAGTTGGTTGTTTAAGATCAAGAAAATCAACAAACCCTTAGATAGGCTGACAAAGACAAAAAGAGAGAAGAGGTAAATAAATAAAATCAGAAATGAGAGGGGGAACATTACCACTGACCCTGCAGAAATAAGTGAGATCAGAACTTACAAAACAATCATGCACATGTGTAGAATTCCCATACAATACCCCTGCACCAACACACCACACCCATGTGGAATATTTGTTACAGATTATGACATAATATCACAGGACAAGTACCACTAACTATGGTCCATAGCACACATTTGGCAATTATTTTCCATACTTCCTATTATTAACACAGTACATCTTTGGCATTGATACAAGAATATTATAGTATTGTTGTTAACTATAATCCATAGGTTAAATTAATTATATTTTCCCCATACTTCTCCATATTCCCACTACCCTGCAATAGTGATGCACGTCTGTTCTAGTTCACAGAAGGATATTCTTGCATTAGTACTATTAACCACAATTCTCATCTTACCTCTGGGATCACTATGCTATTCAGTCCTTAGCTTATTCTCTAGCTTTCTTACAATTGACATTTACATCCCTAGACTACCCTTTTCAGCCACAGTCACATTTATAAAGCAGATCATACACTCTATAATGTGTTATCATCAGCTCACTCAATCCATTTCCACACTTTTATAGTCAACTTAATTAAAACTTCTATATACATTAAGGATCAGTACTCCTTCGCAGCCCTCCTCTTATCTCCTAATAACCTATACTCTAGGTTTTAACTCCATGCATTTATTCCTCATATTTAGTTCATATTAGTGAGACCATGCAATATTTGTCCTTTTGTGTCTGGCTTATTTTACTTAGCATAATGTCTTCAAGATTCATCCATGTTACCATATGTCCCAATTTCATTTCTTCTTATTGCAGTGTAGTATTCCATTGTATGTATATGCCATATTTTGTTTACCCATTCATTGGTTGATGGACACTTGGGTTGTTTCCATCTTTTGGCAATTATTAATAATGCTTATGATTATTGGTGTGCAAATGTCTGTTCGTGTCACAGTTTTCAGTTCTTCTGGCTATATTTCTATTATAGGAATTGCTGGATCATATGGCAGTTCTAAATTTAGCTTCCTGAGGCACCACCAAACTGTCTTCCACAGAGGCTACACCATTTTACATTCTCAGCAACAGTGAGAGAGTGTTCCTTTTTCTCCACATCTTCTCTAGCACTTGTTTTCTGTTTTGTGCGTGTGTGTGTGTGTGTGTGTGTGTGTGTGTGTGTGTTTAAATAATGGCCATTCTATATAGTATGAGATGATATTTCATCATTGTTTTGATTTGCATTTCCCTAATATCTAGTGATACTGAACATTTTTTTATGCAATTTTTGGCCATTTGTATTTCCTCTTTGGAGAAATGTCTATTTAAGTCTTTTGCTCATTTTTTAATTGGATGGCTTCCTCTTTTATTGTTGAGTTGTGTGATCTCTTTATATAGAAAGGAAATTGAACCCTTATCGGATATGTGGTTTCCAAATATTTTCTCCCATTGAGTGGGCTGCCTTTTCACCTTCTTGACAAACTCCTTTGAATCACAAAACTAAAAGTTTGAGGAGGTCCCATTTATCTGTTTTCTTTCATTGCTCGTGTTTTTGGTATAGGGTTTAAGAACCCTACCACCAGGTGTTGAATATGTTTTCCTACATTTTCTTCTAGGAGCTTTAAGGTTCTAGCTTTTATATTTAGGTCTTTGATCCATTTTTAGGTAACTTTTGTATAAGGTTTGAGATAGGGGTCCTCTTTATTTTGGCTATGGATATCCAGTTCTCCCAGCACCATTTTTTTAAAAAAAGATATGCAGATTGCATAAATGTTACACGAAAAATATAGGGATTCCAATATGCCCCACTCCCCACATCTTCCACACCCTCCGACATAAACAACATCCTTCATTAGTGTGGCACATTCATTCCCAGCACCATTTTTTGAATAGACTGCTCTCCCCTAGCTGGGTGGGTTTGACAGGCTTGTCTAAAATCATGTGACCATAGATAGAAGGGACTGTTTATGAACCATCAATTTGGTCCCATTGTTCTCTGTGTTTATCTTTATGCTAGCCATGCTTTTTTAAAAAAAATTTTAAACCATTGTTTAAAAAATGGTTTATGATTTTAGGTAGGTAATATGATTTTAGAGTCCTCCAACTTTGCTTATTTTTTTTAAGATGTTTCTGGCTATTCGGGGCCCCTTACCCTTCCAAATAAATTTGATAATTGTGTTTTCCATTTGTTTAAAAAAGGTTGGTGGAATTTTTATCAGGATTGCATTGAAACTGTTTATCAGTATGGGTAGAATTGACATCATAATGATATTTAGTATTCCAATCCATGAGTATGGAATGTTCTTCCAATTATTTAGGTCTTGTTTTATTTCTTTCAGCAATGCATTGTAGTTTTCTGAATACAGGTGCTTTACCTCCTTGGTTAAGTTTATTCCTAAATATTGGATTCTTTTAGGCATAATTGTAAATGGAAGTTTCTCCTAATTTTCTCCTCAGATTGTGCAGTACTAGTGAGTGGAAACAGCATTGAATTTTTGTGTGTTGATCTTGTATCCTGACACTCTACTGAAATCATTTATTACCGGGAAGAAATAATAATCCTAAATGTATATGCTAAAGCAGCTTTGTTGTAGGTTTTTCAGGACTTTATAGGTATAGGATCATATCATTTGTGAATAGCAAAAGTCTTACTTCTTCCTCTGACTTAGATGCCTTTTATTTCTTTTTCTTGCCTGATTGATTGCTCTAGCTAGAACCTCTAGCACTCTATTGAACAACAGTGGTGACAGTGGGCATCCTTGTCTTGTTTCTGATCTCAACGGGAAAGCTTTCAGTCTTTCAGCATTGAGAACAATGTTATCTGTGGATTTTTCATATATGCCTTCATCATGTTGAGAAAGTTTCCTTCAACTCCTATCTTTTGTAGTGTTTTCATCAAGAAAGGGTACTGTATTTTGTCAGATGCCTTTTCTGTGTCAATTGATAGGATCAAGTGATTTTTGTTCTTTGATTTATTAATGCGGTGTATTAATGCTGATTGGTTTTCTTGTGTTGAACAACCTCTGAATGCCTGATATAAAGCCCACAGGATCATTATGAATAATTCCTTTATTGTGTTCTTGGATTCCATTAGGAAGTATTTTGTTGAGGATTTTTGCATCTGTATTCATTAGGGAAATGGGTCTGTAATTTTCTTTCTTTCTTTTTTTTGTAATATCTTTATCTGCCTTGGATATTAGGGTTATATTGGTTTCATAGAATGAGTTTGGTAGCATTCCTTCTTGTCCAATTTTTTGGAAGAGCTTGAGTAAGATTGGTATTAAATCTTTGAATGCTTGGTAGAACTCACCTGTGAAACCATCTGATCTGGGGTTTTCATTTTGGGGAGTTGTTTGATGACTGTTTCAATCTCTTTACTTGTGATTGGTTTGTTGAGGCATTTTATTTCTTCTAGGGTCAGTGTAGGTTCTTTGTATGTTCCTAGAATTTTTCCATTTGTCTACATTGTCAGTTTGCTGCCATACAGTTGTTCATAATACTCTCCTATGAACTCTTTTATATCTGTGGGATCTGTAGTAATGTCCCATTTTCATTTATTATTTCATTTATTTGTATCATCTCTCTTTCTCTCTTTGCC
>JAQZBX010043633.1:0-12402 GCA_029593785.1 Cabassous unicinctus | reverse complement strand
CTCTGATCAACTTTTTTAACCAGGAGAAAATCTCATAGGCTTCCAAATGGAATAGGTACATTATTTACAGTGAAAAGGGATTCAGGTTAGACTTGGACTTCTTATCTGCAACACTAAAATCTAGAAGGCAGTGGAATACCACTTTAAAATTTCAGAGATGAAAAGTATTGTAATCATAGAATACATCATCACATATAAAAGTGAAAGAAGGGCATTTTTTGACATTCAAGGAAATTATCCAAGAAAGCACTCTAGGAAAATAAAAAAAGTGAAGCCAACACAACATGCAAGAGCAAATGGTGAGTAATAAATTTAATTAAACATGTGTCTAAATCTAATGGATATTTACAATGTGATCATGAACATGAGTTTAATAAATGATTCTTAAAATAGAATAATTATGCTCCAAGAAAAAATAATAAAGTGAATTTAAAATTCAAAATTGTTTCAACTAAACTTGGGAAATTTGGAACTAAAGGAATAGAAGAAGTAAAAGTTGGTTAAGAAGGAGATGATAATGGACAACAACCATCCCAAGGAACAGAGAGAGTCTGCAACTGAAAGCAAGATAGTCCCATCCATCTGCCCCATGGGATCTAAACCCCATCTCAATTAGAGGTGGAGTGGGCATCACCATCCCAGAATCCTCAGGATTGGGGAATGAACTATAAGCTTATTGTGATTCTAGCAATGGAAGAACGTATGTCATTGATGTGGAGGCAGTGGCCACTGGAGGTTCTGAGGGAAGGGAGAGGGAAAAACAAGTATAATATGGGGGCATTTTCAGGACTTGGGAATTGTCCTGAATGACATTGCAATGATAGGTATGGGCCATTATACCTAACTTACAAAACTTGCCATAACTTACAAAATTGTGCAGGAGAGAGTGTAAACTACAATGTAAACTATAATCCATGCTTAGTGGCAATGCTCCAAAATGTGTTCATCAATTTTAACAAATGTACCACACTAATGAAGGATGTTGTTAATGTGGGAAAATGTGGGAGGGGTAGGGAGTGAAGCATATGGGAATCCCCTATATTTTTTATGTAACATTTATGTAATCTAAGTATCTTTTTAAAAAAATAAAAAAGTATTTTAAAGAAAAGTTGGTTAAGGCCTCACCTTGGAGGGAAGAGGAGAGGTATATATACATAATTTTAATTTTGATATATTGATATTGAGCAATAGGTACATGACTTTCAGAAATATAAAGGTAATTTCTATTGGTCCAGAGATTTTTATAAAATATCAAATACCTATGAAAACATAAACTGACGTGATAATAAAGTGATAGTAAACCTGAAGAGACCAACAGCCAGATAAGACTGTGAAGGGGGTAGCAAAGGTTCACTTCTTTTAAAAAAATGAAAAGCTGTTAAAGCCAGATGGCTTTTCAAGTGATTTTACCAGGGAACATATAATCACTATTCAAATAAACTGTTCTAGAACATATAAAAATATAGACAAACTATCATTCATTTTAATCATCACAAAAAAACTTGATATATATGCCCCACCCCACATATGAAATACACATGAACACAGTCACAATACACACACACACACACACACACAACTGTAGACATTCCTTCTTATGAGTACAGATGATAAAATAACAAGGAAGATATTAGCAAAATGAATCCAGCAATATATTAAAACAATAATATTCTATGATCAATGATCAAGTAAGCTTTATTCCAACAAGATGGAGATGGTTTATTATTAAGAAATCCATGGAAACAATTCATTGCTTCAACATTCCAAAGGAGAAAAATCATGTGATTTTATCACCACATGACTAAAAGAACCTGATAACATTCAACAGATTTCCTAATTACAAACTTGCTATAAGTAGAAATAAAAGGAACTTAAACAATATAATGAAGAGGACTTCTGGGAGGACGGCATCAGAATAGAGAGGCAAAGCAATGGCAGAAGGGCAGTAAACTATCCAAGGGATCTGCTTTGGGGGTCTGTAGACCAGGAGAATTCCATGCACCCCCCAGGAGGGCGAGGGGCAGAGAGACCAAGAAGCTGAAATGAAAACCATGAGTTACTAAACCCCCACAGCCAGGAAGGGCACCCATCCCCCACCCACAAGGCAAACAGCCTGGATAAAACCCATGGCTCAATGCAGCCAACCAAGAGGGGAACAAATGTCTTCCTTTCTGGGAAGAGGGGGGGTATGACAGAGGGCAGAGAGTGGTATCTCTTCAGTGAATTTGGCCAGCAAAGCCTGCTTTGAATTTTGGCTCTGGCCAGGCAAGAATCACTGGCAAGTGGAGGTTGAAGAGTCATATCCATGGAATAAATCACTAACAAACGCCATCTGCTGGCCAGCCAGTAAACTGTAAAGAGAAGAACTGCTTTTAGTTATCTTGTCCCAAACTCCTGGGGGCATATCTGCACCCTGTTAGTGAGTCCCAAACTCTGATTTGATAACTTGAGCTGGGCAATTTTAAAAACGTAGAATAAATTAAACCAAAAATCAAAGAAGAGCCATGAAACAAAACCAATAGGCAAGAGAGAGAAATTGACCATCAGAGTTAATTCACCAACATATTCAGAGGCCTAGACATCAGCAAAATAATTACAAGCTATACTGAAAAAACAGGAAGAGATGGCCCAACCAAAGGAACAAACCAATAATCCTGATGAGACACAGGACTTAAGACAACTAGTCAATGATAATCACACAAATCTCCTAAATCAATTCAAGGAGTTGAAGGAAAATATAACTAAAAAAGATAAAGGATATTAGGAGATACTGGGCGAGCATACAGAACAATCTGAAAGCCTGCAAAGAAAAGTAACAGAGCTTATGGGAATGAAAGACACAATGGATGTGAACAAAAATACATTAGATGCATATAACAGCAGATTTGAATTGATGGAGGACAGAATTAGTGAAATCAAGGACAGAACATCAGAACTTGAAAAGACAGAAGAACAGAAAGAGAAAAGAATGGAAAAATGGAACAGGGTGTCAGGGAATTGGATGACAACGTGAAATGCACAAACATATACATTATTGGTATCCCAGAAGGAGAAGAGAATGAAAAAAGGGCAGAAAAAATATTTGAGGAAATAATGACTGAAAACTACCCAATCCTCATGAAAGACATAAACATCAATATCCAAGAAGGACAATGGACACCAAATAGAATAAATCCAAATAGATCTACTCCGAAACACCTACTATTCAGAATGGCAAATACCAGAGATAAAAGAGAGGATTCTTAAAGCAGTAAGAGAAAAGCAATGGAATCTACAAGGGATGCTCAATCAGATTAAGTGCCAATTTCTCATCAGAAACCATGGAGGTGAGAAGAAAGGAGGTAGAATGTATTTAAGGTACTGAAGGAGAAAAACTGCGAGCCAGTAATTCTTTATCCAGCAAAACCATCCTTCAAATATGAGGGGGAGGGGGAGTGGATGTAGCTCAAATGGTTGAGTGCCTGCTTCCCATGTATGAGGTCCTGGGATCAATTCCTGGTACTTCCTAAAAAAAAATGAGGTTGAGTTTAAAGACATCACAAACAAACAAAAACTGAGAGTGTATGTTACCAAAAGATCATATTTACAGTAGATACTAAAGGGATTGCTACAGCCTGAAAGGAAAAATACATGGGGAAGAGACTTGGAGAAGAGTGTAGAAATGAAGATTATTAGTAAGGGTAACTTTAGTAAGGATAATTATTAAGGCGTAAAAAGACAGACAATAGTAAGATACGACAACAGAAAGCCAAAGGGTAAAATGGATGAAGTAAGTAATGCCTTTACAGCAATAACATTGGACGTTAATGGACTGAATTCCCCAATCCAAAGACATAGACTGACAGAATGGATTTAAAAAAATATGAGCCATCTATATGCTGTCTACAAGCGACTCAACTCAAACATAAGGACACAACCAGATTGAAAGTGAAAGGTTGGAAAAAGATATTCCATACAAATAGTAATAAAAAAAGATCTGGAGTAGTAATACTAATATCAGACAAAATAGATTTTAAATGCAAAACTGTTAAAAGATATGAAGGTCATTATATAGTAATAAAAGGGGCAATTCACTAAGAAGAAATAACTAAAATAAATATTTATGCACCTAACCTGGGTGCCCCAAGATACATGAGATACACTGGCAAAATGGATGGGAGAAATAGACAATTCTACAATATTAGTTGGAGAATTCAATACATCACTCCTAGCATTGGATAGAACAACTGGACAGAGGATCAATAAGGAAACAAAAAGCTTGAATAATATGATAAAGGAATCAGACCTAAAAGACAGCTATAGAGCATTACACCCTGAAAACAGCAAGATATACATTCTTCTCAAGTGCTCCTGGATCCTTCTCCAGGATAGGCCAAACATTGGGTCACAAGACAGGCCTCAATAAATGTAAAAAGATTGAAATTATATAAAACACTTTCTCTGATCATAATGGAATGAAGCCAGAAATCAATAATGGTGGAAAAAGGGAAATTCACAAATATATGGAGATTAAACAACATACTCTTAAATAATCAGTGGGTCAAAGAAGAAATTGCAAGAGAATTCAGTAACTATCTTGAGATGAATGAAAATGAGAACACATCATATCAAAACCTATGGGATACCACAAAGGCAGTTCTGAGAGGGAAATTTATAGCCCTCAATGCTTATATTAAAAGGAAGAAAGTGGTAAAATCCAAGACCTAACTGCACACCTGGAGGAACTAGAAAAAGAACAGCAAACTAATCCCAAACCAAGCCAAAGGAAAGAAATAATAAAGATCAGAGCAAAAATAAATGAAATTGGGAGCAGATGTGGCTCAAACAGTTGAGTGCCCACCTTCCACATGGGAGGTCCCGGATTCAGTTCCCGGTGCCTCCTAAAGAAAAAACAAACAGACAACGAGCAGACAACAAGCAAAAACAATGAGCAGACAAAATGAATATGGAAGAAAACTCACATGATCTTCTCGATTGACGCAGAAAAAGCATTTGACAAAATACAGCATCCTTTTTTGATAGAAACACCCCAAAAGATAGACTAGAAAGGAAGCTTTCTCAACATGGTAAAGTGTTATTTGAAAAACCCACAGCTAGCATTGTACTCAATGGTAAAAGACTGAAAGCTTTCCCAGTGAGATCAGGAACAAGACAAGGATGCCCACTGTCACCACTGTTATTCAATACTGTCCTAGAAGTTCTAGCTCAAGCAATTAGTCTAGATAAAGAAATAAAAGGCACCCAAATAGGAAAGGAAGAAGTAAAAGTGTTGCTATTCACTGACAATATTATCCTCTATCTAGAAAATCTGAAAAATCCATAACAAAGCTCCAAGAATTTATAGATGAGTTCAGCAAAGTGCCAGTGTACAAGATTAATACTCAAAAATCAGTAGGATTTCTATATACTACTGATTAGCAATCTGAGGAAGAAGTCAGAAAAAAATTTTCATTATAATAGTGAATAAAAGAATCAAATATTTAGGAATAAACTTAACCAAGACTATAAAGGACCTGTATTCAGAAAACTACAAAACATTGCTAAAAGAAATGAAAGAAGACCTAAATAAATGGAAGGACATTCTGTGTTCATGGATTGGAAGATTAAATATAGTTAAGATGTCAATTCTACCCAAACTGATTTAGAGATTCAATGCAATCCCAATAAAAATCCCAACAGTCTTATTTGCAGAAATGGAAAAGCCAATTATCAAATGTATTTATTAGAGAAAGGGGCCCCAAATAGCCAAAAATGTCTTGAAAAAGAAGAATGAACTTGGAGGACTCTCACTTCCTGACTTTAAAGCATGTTACTTAGCTATAGTGGTAAAAACAAATAAACAAACAAAAACAGCATGGTACTATCATAAAGACAGACAGATTGACCAATGGAGTTGAATCAAGAACTCAGAAATAGACCCTCGGTCAAGTGATTTTTGACAAGGCTGTCAAGCCACCCAGCTGGGCCAGAACTGACTATTCAAAGATGCTGCTGGGAGAACTGGATATCCATATCCAAAAGAAATAAAACTCATACCTTATACAAAATTTAACTCAAAATGGATCAAGGACCTAAATATAAAAGCTACAACCAAAAAACTTTTAGAAGAAAATGTAGGGAAACAGCTTCAAGATCTTGTGGTAGGCAGTTGTTTCTTAAACCTCACACCCAAATAACGAGCAATGAAAGAAAAAAGAGATAAATAAATAAATAGATAAAATGGGATCTCCTCAAAATTAAACACTTACTCTTCAAAAAACTTTGTCAAAAAAGTAAAAAGGCAGCCTACTTAATGGTAGAAAATACCACATATCCAACAAGAGTTTGATATCCATGTTATATAAAGAGATCATACAACTCAATGATAGAAAGACAAGCAACCTAATTAAAACATGGGCAAAAGACTTGAATAGACATTTCTCCAAAGAGAAAATACAAATGACTAAAAGACACATGAAAAAATGTTCAACATCACTAGCGATTAGGGAAATGTAGATCAAAACTACAGTGAGATACCATTTCACACCTTATAGAATGGCCATTATTAAAAACAAAACAAAACAAAACAAAAAACCAGAAAATCGCAAGTGCTGGAGAGGATATGGAGACATAGAAACACTCCTTCACTGTTGGTGGGAATGTAGAATGGTGCAGCCTCTGTGGAAGACAGTTTGGCAGTACCTCAAGAAGCTGAGTATAGAACTGCTGTATGATCCAGCAATCCCGTTACTAGGAAGGTTTTCAGAAGAACTGAAAGCAAGGGTGTGAACTGAGATTTGCACAACGATGTTCATAGTAGCATTATTCACAATTGCTAAAATATAGAATGAGCCCACTTGACTATCAACTAATGAATGGATAAACAAAATGTGGTATATATGTAATATGGAATACTTTTCAGCTGTAAGAAGAAATGAAATCAGGATGCATATGACAACATGGATGAACTTTGAAGATTTTATGTTGTGTGAAATAAGCCAGACACAAAAGGGCAAATACTGTAGAGTCTCACTAATATGAAATACAGTTTACCTCCAATGAGTAAACTCCTGAAGGTAAACTCTACAGTATAGGTTACTAGGAAATAGAATGTGGGTTGAAAACGGGATATGAAGCTCAATGTATGTAGAATTTTTAATAAAGTTTATTGTAGAAGTGTGGAAATGAATACAGTTGATGGTAACACAGTATAGTGAATATAACTAACACTGCTGATTTATAAATGAGACTGTGGCTGAAAGGGGTAGTCTGTGGACATAAATGTCAATTGAAAGGAAACTAGAGCCTAATCTAGGGTATGTATAACATAGTGATTTTGGTGGTGGATGAAGATTATGGTTACTAGTATAAATATAAGAATGTTCTTTTACAAAGTGTTAAGAATATGGTGATACATGGGAAAATTACAACTAATATAATTTATGGATGATAATTAACAATAATATTGGAATATTTTTGCAGCAATGGCAAAGAAGATATATCAATTCTAAGAGACAACTATAAGGGGTTATAAGGGGGTATCGGATTTTTCCTTTTGGAGTAATGAAAATGTTCTAAAATTGACTGAAGTGATAACATCACAACTCTGGTGAAAATGACAGCCACTGAGTGTACACTTTGAATGGATTGTACGAAGCATGGGACTGTATAACAGTGAATCCCATGGTGGAAGGTGGACTGTGGTTAACAGAATATGAGAACATTCTCTCATGAGCTATGACAAATGTATAATACTAATTCAGGGTGTTAATAATCAGCTGGGTTGGGGGGAAATACACCAAATGTAAGATATAGGCTATACTTAGTAGTAATGTTTTGATGATGCTATTTCATAGTTTGTAACAAAAGTTTCACAACAATGCAAGATGTTGGTGGTGGGGTGATGTATGGGAGCCCTATATGATGATGTGTATGTTTGTTTTGTAAGTTCACAACTTTTACTATAAACTTATTGTTTATGGATGTTCGATATGAATGATATACTACAATAAAATTTTATTTTTAAAAAATATATATATAAAGAAGAGTATTTTACAGAAGCCAAGAGCAAATAGCAAATAGCATCTTAAATGATGCAATATTGGAGGCAATCCCATTAAAGGCAGAAACTATTTAGAAATGCCCACTACTAAATAATGCTTACATATTTCAAAGCAGTAAGTCAAGAAAATAATGTAAATATATAAATATTCCCAAAAAGCCAAACAGTCATTAGTTACAGATTTTATAATTGTATTATGAGAAAATTAAAAAGACTTAACCAAAAACTATGAGAAAAAAATTAGAGAATTCAACAAGATGACTGGCTAGGAGACAACTTGTAGGAAATAAATTATTTTATACTTATATAGTTTTTAGGAAATAAAATGAAAAATATCTCATTCACAACTGCAGCAAAACTGGCAAGCATCCAAGAATAAGAATAGTGAAAAGAGTACTATATATATACAAAAGATAGCATTAGTGAAGGTTATAAAAAAAGACCCAAACGAATGAAGAGGCTTCCTGTTTGGAAGACAGTAACATATCTTCTTAACTAATTCTCCTTAAATTAATATATAGGTTTAATGCTCTTCTAATCAGGATTTCCAATGAGAATTTTTGGGTAACAAGATCACTTAATTCTATTGTTCAGCAGGAAAAGTAAATGTATAAGAATAATAAGAACATTTGAGAAAAGAAACAGTATGAATCTATCATAAACATAGTCAAATGACTCAAGGAACAGAATTGAATCTAGAGACTTGTTCAAATATATATAGAAATTTAACATACAAGAAAAGCAGCATTTGAAATCAGTGTGGAAAAGATGCAATTCAATTAATGGTTTGGGGACAAATCCCTACATTTATAGAAGATTAAAAAGTAAATGGTTACCTCACACTATATACAAAAATAAATTCTAAATGGATTAAGTAATAAATATAAAAACAAGATCATAAAAAGAGTACAAGTATATGTGGCAGAATATTTTTGAACTTTTATGGTAGGAAAGGCAATTTTACACAAGAAATTAAATCCAGAAACCATCAAAGAGATGCTTGAAGAAAAAATCATTCATAAGTTAAAGGCACTAAAAAAAAGTTTAAAAAAAACCAAGGGACAAAGAATTTTGGGAAGATGGTGGAGTAGGGAGCTCCAAGACTCAAGTCTTCCACCAAAACAACTATTAAACAGACAGGAACTATTTGAAACAACAGTTTTTCTTTTTAAGATTTATTTATTTGTCTATTTATTTTTATTATATTTTTAAATGTATCACCCCCCCATCCCCAGATGGTTCTCTCATCTGTCTTCTCATTGTTTGCTTAACTTCTCCAGGAGGCATTGGGAACTGAACCTGGGACCTCCCACATGAAAGCGAGTGCCCAACAGCCTAAGCCACATCCACTCCCCACCACCTGTGGTGTCTGCTGGCTTGTGGCGTCTGCTCATTTAGGCATCTACTTGTTGTGGCAGGTGTGGCATCTAGCTCTTTGCAGTGGGTGCAGCATCTACTTGTCTTCTTTAGGAGGCACTGGGACCCAAACCTGGGACCTCCCATGTGGTAGGCGGATGCCCAACTTGTTGAGCCTTATCTGCTTCCCTGAAACAACTATTTTGACACACTGTACCGCATGCAGGGAAGAGTGGGGAGGAAGAGGCTAATAGATTATGGTAAAGAATAGTAAATTACTCTCTCTGTGTGGTGGCTACCAGCACCCATTACCCCACTCTTGTGGCAGCCATTGTAGAATCCAGCCTCTGGCTAGCTACTGGTGACAGAAAAGGATGTAAAAATCCCCTTCCCCAAGAACAGGGGAGGGCATGGTTGATCACTGATCATGGCTTTTAATTAGCAAATTCAGTTCACCAGGGAACCAGCTCTGAGGGCAGCTATAGTTTCAACCTGGCCTGGACAAAGATGGTGGCAGCCATTCTTTCAACCTGTCCCAGGCAGGGGTAGTTATAGGGGGGACTTAAAGATGCTGTGCTTCCTCAGGGCTATAGGAGACTGTTAGCTGATGGGCTGCATTTGCTGGACAGGCCAGGAAAGTTCAGCTTTGGGGAGCCATTGGAGAAGCTTTTGGCACCCTCCCTGACCCCCTCCACAGGGCATCTTGGAGCTGATCTGTGGCCCCATCATGGGTCCTGAGCACTGTTTTGTCTGGAAAATACTGACTTGGGAAAGTCCTCTCTGTTGTGCCTGCCTCCCAGAATTTGTCTTCCAGGAAAAAGCAGCTTGAGACAACAAAAAGAGTGTAAAAATTATAGAGGTAAACAGTCTGAAAGAAAGGCCTGCTGGCTTCAGATACCCAGGAGAGGGAGGTCTGTCTCCTGGGGAACAGAGGAGAAAACCAAACTCCTGTAAATAGGGGAACTGTAGAACAACTAACAAGCAAAAGCCCAGGTGTATTAGTCAGCCAAAAGGGGTGCTGATGTAAAGTACCAGAAATTTGTTGGCTTTTATAAAGGGTATTTATTTGGGGTAGAAGCTACAGTCATAAAGCCCTAAAGAATCCAACTCAAGGTACCATAAGAGGCACTTCCTCACCCAAAGTCTGTTGCCATGTGTTGAAGCAAGATGGTGGGCTATATCTGTGAGGGTTCAGACTTCCTTCTTTCTCTTAAGGCTCCTGGTCCCAGCTTCTTCTGATCTCAGCTGTAGGCTGGCATAAGGCTCATCTCTTTCCCCAGGGCTTGTTTCTTTCTGGGCCCAGCTGCTCTGTTCTCTTCACAAGGTCAGCTGTAAACTATCAGGCTCATCTCCCTTCCCAGGGCCTCTGCCATGTCTAATGAGCTGTCTCTATTCCTCCGTGTTCTTCTCCTGTGTATCTACTTCTCTGTGTTCTTGATTGAGCATCTGTTTATAAGCCAACCTAGGGGGCAGAGACTCAACCCTGCATGCCTTAATGACATGGCCAAATCAAAGCCATAATCTTAACAAAATTTAATCAAAGGCATCGCAGCTGAATCTAATACAATCAAAGGATTATCACACCCAGAGGACCAGACCAGTTTACAAATATAATCAATATCTCCTTTTTGGAATTCATAAATAATATCAAACTGCCACACAAGGATAAAGCACAGGCCCAGAAAGACAGTAAAATCCCTGCACACTGCATTCACTTTGGGAAGATTTTCCTGATAGGAGGGCTGAAGCTCAAGAAAATCTCTGTTTTATCACTAGCTAATTACAAAACCAAGAACTAGGCATCAAAGGGAATAAACCCCAGAGTTAACATTTTTAAAATATTAAAATGTACAGTGTGCAACAAAAGAGAGACAAAAAAAAGAAACAGGAAATGATGGCTCATCCAAAGGAAAAGGGTAAACGTTCAGAAAACACCAATGAAGAAGACAAAAATGTGAATATACCAAACAAAGTCTTTTACAAAATGATCTTTAAAATGTTCAAGGAGATAAAGGAAAATACAGAGAAAGAACTAAAGGATATTAGGAAAGCAATGAATGAGCAATATGAGAGTCTTAGTAAAGAGATAAAAATTTTAAAAAAGAACCAAACATGACTGTTGGAGTTGGAACACACACACACACACAAAGAATTGTTAAAAGTGAAAATAGAAAAAGGCACCGCTGGGACACCATCAAAAGCACCAATATACTCCTTATGGGAGTTCCAGAAGGAGAAGAGAGAAATGAGAAGAAATAATATTTAAAGAAGTAATTATAGAGAACTTCCCAAACTTAGCAAAAGAATGTGAATATGGACATCCAAGAAGTCCAGAGAACACCAAACAAGATAAACATGAAGAAAAACACACCTTGTCATCTACAGATTACATTTTCAAAAGCCAAAGACAAGGAGAGAGTACTGAAAGCTGCAAGAGAAAAGCACTGTGTTACATATAAGGGATTCCCAATTAGTATGAAGGCCAATTTCTCATCAGCAGCCATGGAGGCAAGAAGGCAGTGGGTTGAAATGCTTAAAGTGCTGAAGGGAAAAAACTGCCAGTCAAGAATTTTATACCCAGTGAGACTGTCTTTCAAAAATGAAGATGAAATTAAGACATTATCAGATAAGCAAAAGCTGAGGGCATTCATAACTACTAGACCTGCCCTACAAACAATGCTAAACAGAGTTCTCTTCAGACTGAAATGAAAGAACAATAGACAATGATTCAAGCAGTGAAATGAAATAAAGACCTACAATAAAGTTAACTGTTTGGGTAATTGTAAATGTCAGTATTATTGTATTGTATTGTGTATTAGTCAGCCAAAGGGGTGCTAATGTGAAATACCAAAAATAGGTTGGTCTTTATAAAGGGTATTTATTGGGGATAGAAGTCTACAGTTACCAGGCCATAAGGCATAAGTTTCTTCCCTCACCAAAGTCCATTGTCACGTGTTGGAGCCAGACAGCTGCCGACATTTGCCCAGGGTTCAGACTTCTTGGGT
>JAQZBX010043632.1:9960-21701 GCA_029593785.1 Cabassous unicinctus | reverse complement strand
TTTTTACTTTATTTTGTACATTTAATAATTGAAAATATAAACAATTAAAAACTAAAAAGTAAACACAGATGAACAAATATATACATTTCACAATAAAATGTAATGGATACATATAAAAAAAATTTTGAATCAAACAACTAGTTACACAATATATTTGGTTCATAGTAACGCATTCATACAGTATTTGTAGTTTTGTGTCTGGCTTGCTTCGCTCAACATAATGTCCTGCAGGTTCATCCATGTTGTCATATGCTTTATGACTTCATTTCTTCTTACAGCTGCATAATATTCCATCGTGTGAATAGACCACAGTTTGTTTATCCATTCATCTGTTGATGGACACCTGGATTGTTTCCACCTTTTGGCAATGGGGACTAATGTTGCTATGAACATCGGTGCGCAGATGTCTGTTCGTGTCACTGCTCTCAGTTCTTCTGGGTATATGCCCAGTAGTGGTATTGCCGGGTCACATGGCAAGTCTGTATTCAACTTCTTTAGGAACTGCCAAACAGTCCTCCATAGTGGCTGTACCATTCTGCATTCCCACCAACAGTGAAGAAGTGTTCCTATCTCTCCACATCCTCTCCAACACTTGTAGTTCTCTGTCATTTTAATAGTGGCCATTCTGCTAGGTGTGAAATGATATCTCATTGTAGTTTTGATTTGCATTTCCCTAATCATGAGTGATGTTGAGCATTTCTTCATGTGTTTTTTTGCCATTTGTATTTCTTCTTTGGAGAAAAGTCTATTTAACTCTTTCGCCCACTTTTTAATTGGGTCGTTTGTCTTTTTATTGTTGAGTTGTAACATCTCTTTATATATCCTGGATATTAATTCCCCTTATCAGATATGTGATTTCCAAATACTTTTTCCCATTGAGTTGACTGCCTTTTCACCCTTCTGACAAAGTCCTGTGAGGTGCAAAAGTGTTAGCTTTGTCATGGATTCTTCAGGATTTTCTAAGTACAGGATCATGTCATCCGCAGGATCATGTCATCCGCAAACAGTGAGAGTTTTACTTCCTCTTTTCCTATTTGGATGCCTTTAATTTTTTTTTCTTGTCTAATTGCCCTAGCTAGAACTTCTAGTACAATGTTGAATAACAATGGTGACAGTGGGCATCCTTGTCTTGTTCCTGATCTTAGAGGGAAAGCTTTCAACCTTTCCCCATTGAGTATGATGTTGGCTGTGGGTATTTCATATATGTATCATATTGAGAAATTTTCCTTTTATTCCTATCTTTTGAAGTGTTTTTATCCAAAAAGGATGCTGGATTTTGTCAAATGCCTGTTCTGCATCTATTGAGATGATCATGTGGTTTTTTACCTTCAATTTGTTAATGTGGTGTATTACATTGATTGATTTTCTTATGTTGAACCAGCCTTGCATACCAGGAATAAATCCTACTTGGTCGTGATGTATAAGTCTTTTGATATGCTGTTCGATTTGATTTGCAAGTATTTTGTTGAGAATTTTTGCATCTATGTTCATTAGAGAGATTGGTCTGTAATTTTCTTTTCTTGTAGAATCTTTATCTGGCTTTGGTATTAGAGTGATGTTGGCTTCATAAAATGTATTGGGTAATTTTCCCTCCTCTTCAATTTTTGGAAGAGTTTAAACAGTATTGGTGTTAATTCTTTTTGAAATGCTTGGTAGAATTCACCTGTGAAGCCATCTGGTCCTGGACTTTATTTGCTGGGAGATTTTTGATGACAGATTCAATCTCCTTAAATGTGATTGGTTTGTTAAGTTTTTGTATTTCTTGTAGCGTCACTGTAGGTTGGTTGTGTGTTTCTAGAAATTTGTCCATTTCCTCTAGGTTGTCTGGTTTGTTGGCATATAGTTTCTCATAATATCCTCTTATGATTCTTTTTATTTCTGTGAGGTCATTTGTAACTTCCCGCCTTTCATTTCTGATTGTATTTATTTGCATCTTCTCTCTTTTTTTCTTAGTCTAGCTAGGGGTTTGTCAGTTTTATTGATCTCAAAGAACCAGCTTTTGGTTTTGTTGATTTTTCTCTATTGTTTTTTCTGTTCACATTTTCATTTATTTCTGCTCTAATCTTTATTATTTCTTTCCTTCTGCTTGCTTTGGGATTGTTTTGCTGTTCTTTTTCTAGTATCTCTAGTTCTTCGGTTAAATCTTTGAGTTTAGCTCTTTCTTGTTTTTTTAATATAGGCATTTAGGGCTATAAATTTCCCTCTCAAGACTGCCTTCGCTGTATCCCGTAAGTTTTGATATGTTGTGTTCTTGTTTTCATTTGTCTCAATAATTTACTGACTTCACTTGCAATTTCTTCTTTGATCCACCGATTATTTAGGAGTGTGTTGTTCAGTCTCCACACATTTCTGAATTTACTTTTTTCCTGTCTATTATTGATTTCTAGTTTCATTCCATTATGATCTCAGAAGGTGCTTTGTATAATTTCAATCTTTTTATATTTATTGAGAACTGAATTGTGACCTAACATGTGGTCTATCCTGGAGAAAGATCCATGGGCACTTGGGAAGAATGTAAAACCTGCTGAGTTTGGATGCAGTGTTCTGTGTATGTCTGTTAGGCCTAACTTGTTTATCATATTGTTCAAGTTCTCTGTTTCCTTGTTGATCTTCTGTCTAGTTGTTCTATCTAATGATGTGAGGGGGGTGTTGAAGTCTCCGACGATTATTGTAGAAATGTCTATTTCTCCCTTCAGTTTTGCCAGAGTATGTCTTATATTTTGGGGCACCCTGGTTAGGTGCATAGATATTTATGACTTATATCTTCCTGGTGGATCGTCCCATTTATTAATATATAATGGCCTTCTGTATCTTTTATAACTTTTTTGCATTTAAAGTCTGTTTTGTCTAATATTAGTATAGCTATCCCTGCTCCTTTCTGTTTACTATTTGCGTGGAGTATCTTTTTCCAACCTTTTGCTTTCAGCCAGTTTGTATCCCTGGGTCTAAGGTGAGTTTCTTGTAAGCAGCATATGGATGGCTCATGTTTTTTTATCCATTCTATCAGCCTGTATCTTTTGATTGGGGAGTTTAATCTATTCACATTCAATGATATTCCTGTAAATGCACTATTTACTTCCTCCATTTTATTCTTTGGTTTTCATATGTCATCTTGTTTTTGTCTCTTTTTCCACTCTTTCGGTTATCCTTTCTGCTATTCTTCTATACTCTCCTCCAAGACTCTCGCTCTTGTCTTTTTCTTTCAGGTTCTAAGGCTTCCTTTAATATTTTCTGCAAAGGTGGATTCTTCTTTGCAAACTTTCTTAGTTTCTGTTTGTTTGTGAATATTTTATACTCACCTTCATATTTGAAGGACAGTTTTGCTGGATAAAGAATTCTCGGCTGGCAGTTTTTCTCTTTCAGTTTCCTAATTGTATCATACCACTGTCTTCTCGCCTCCATGGTTTCTGAAGAGAAATCTGCACTAAGTCTTACTGGACATCCCTTGTACGTGATCGTTTGCTTCTCTCTTGCTGCTCTGAGAATTTTCTCTTTGTCTTTGATATTTGACATTCTGAGTAGTATATGTCTTAGCATAAGTCTATTTGGATTTATTCTGATTAAGTTACGGTGTGCTTCCTGGACATGTAAGTTCATTTCATTCGTGAGAGTTGGGCAATTTTCAACTGTTATTTCCTCAAATACTCTTTCTGCCCCTTTTCCCTTCTCTTCCCCTTCTGGAACTCCCATGACATGTATGTTGTTGTGTTTTGTGTTATCATTCAACTCTTTGAGCCCCTGTTCTATTTTTTCCATTTTTTTCTCTCTCTCTTCTTTTCTTTCCTCAATTTTAGCTGCTCTGTCTTCGGTATCACTTACTCTTTCTTCTGTTATTTTGAGTCTTCTGTTGTATGCCTCAAATGTGTTTTTGACCTCACCTATTGTGTCTTTCATTCCTATGAACTCCATTACTTTTCTGTTCAGGATTTCAAATTCTTCTTTGTGTTCACTCAATGTCTTCTTGATGTCATTTATCTCTTTAACTATATTGTCTTTCATCTCATTAATTTGATTTTGGAAACTTGTGTGCATCTTGCTGATTAGTTCTCTCAAAATCTGCATCTCTTCTGGCACTTTGATGTATTCCTTTTCTTGGGCCATGTCTTCTATTTTCTTAGTATGGCTCATAATTTTTTTGCTGGTGTTTAAGCATCTGGTTAGGATGTAATTTACTCAGATGCTCAATCTCTTTCTCTTTTATAGGATTTAATGGCAGTAGGCTGTGAGTCACCATAGTTCTTTGATTTTTGGCTTGACCTGGATTGTTAGGATTATCCTGCTGGTTGCTCAAAACTGGGCACTGGACCCAGTAATTGGTTGTAGAGTCACTTCCTAGGGCCTTGGGTAGGGAGTCTATAGTGGCCAGGAAAAGCCTCTCCTACTTATTTTTAATTTTCTTATGTGCACTTCCTTGGTCTGCCAGGAGATGGCGCTCTTTGGCAGCTCTCAATTCAATGCCTGGTCAGAGTGTATCTGTTGTGACCCAGACCAGATCAGTGTGATAGAGCTTCCTGTTTGGAGGCTAAGAGCCTTGTAATTCAAACTTTCCTAGACAGTTCTCCAGTCTTCTCTGGCAGCCCCCTCCCTTTTCCCAGCTAGGAAATATTTCCACTCCCCTCTGAGTCCTCAACAATCAGTCCCTGTTATTAGAGGAGTTTGGGAGGTTTGTATATCTTTAACCCCTTGCAGGCTCCAAGGCAAACAATGGTGCAGCCCCACCTAACCTGGAAGAGCTCTCAGAACACAGCAGACCAAACCTGGGAGTCAAAAGCCGAGTCAGCCCCAGGCTCTCTCTCCCCTCTCCTGTGGAGTCCTCCACAATTAGTTCAGGCTAGAAGAGAGGAGATTGCAAGGGTCGGATTTCTCCAGTCCTTCCTAGGCTCCCAGGGCAAACCACCGTGTGGTCCCACCTGGCCTGGAAGGGTCCATGGGGCTCCACAGCCCAAATCTGCGGGTCAGAACCTGAGACAGCCTTAGGCTGTGTCCCTCTCTCTCCCCTTTCCTGCGGTGGTAGATTCCTGGAGGCTCCTTTGTCTGTAGTCACAGGCCCAGAGGCCCGAGAATTCTAGAGTCTTTAGTGTGGGGAAGGATGCCAGCAGCAGCAGCTGCTGCAGGTTCCAACTCAGGGTTCTGTCTTCGTGATTTCCCTCTTTTGTCCCTCTCTCCTCTGGGTGGTGTGCAGCCTTCACCTGCTGTCCTAAACCATAGAAGATCTTTTTCAGGGCTGTTTCAGCCTGTGCTCTAGCTATTTTTCTGGAGAAGAAATTCCCGTGTTTTACCATTCCGCCATATTCCCGGAAGTCCCTACTAGGCAATGCTAGGGACTTTTGTTTTTGTTTTTGTGGTTTGTGTTTTTCTCTTTTTTTGTTTTTTAAAGTCCTTCTTTGGCAAAATGAAACCTTGGCAGCCACTTTATTTGCCTCCCTCAAATTTAAGTATTCTTAAATTATAAAAAAGACAGGTTCACAATTTCTAAAATTACAGATTAAACATCCCTTGTATTTGTGGCACGCTTCTGGGTGCTTGAGATACATTGTGAATAAATCGAAAAATGAATTTAAAAGAAAGTCCCTCTCCACCTCTCAAGCCCATTGTGTAGAGAGTCTCTGTTAACTGTGTCTTGTGGAGCTTTTCAGAAATTGTCTGTACGTGTGTCTGTATATATATCAGGGGTTTTCCACCAATGAAATGATGCTATACTTTTTTCGTGTCTATACATATTTTTGGAGACTTTTCCCAGTGAGTCGCTCATCTGTTTTAACATCTGCGGAGCATTCCCTCGTGCTGATGGGACCAGCCTTGATTTAACCAGTGTCCCCTGGATGGACAAGAACGTGGTTCAGACTTTCGCTGTTACACACAGACTGCAGTGTGCATCTTTGACCAGACATTTTCATGCACTTGTGTCAGTCTGTCCTCAAGATAAATTCTTAGAAATGGAACTGTGGAGTCTAAACATAAATGCATCTTGCATTTTGAGAAAGTTTTCCTACTTCTCTTTTTCATTAGAAATTTCACTGGTCCTTGAACTTCCAAAGTCTGAGAATTCCTGCCCACACCCATCTCTCCCACCCTCCCTGGCCCCTGGTGACCACTAATATGGCCTCCGTTTCTAAAATGTTGTCACTTCAAAATGTTATGTAAGTTGAATCATACAGTATGTTATCTTTTGGAATTGGCTTTTTTCACTCAGCATACCTTTGAGATCCATCCTAATCAATGCATGTGTGAATAGTTCATTTCTTTTCATTGCTGAGTTGTATTCCATGATATAGATGTATCAGCATTTGTTTAGCCTTTCACCTTTTGAAGTACGTCTGGGCTGATTCCAGTTTTGGGCTGTTACAGATAAAGTTGCTATGAACATTCATATACTGGTTTTTGTGTGAACATAAGTTTTCATTTCTCTGGAATAAATGCTCAAGAGTGCAATTGCTGCATCTTATGGTAATTACATGTTTAGTTTTATAAGAAGCTGCCAAAATGTTTTCCAAACTGACTGCACCGTTTTACATTCCCACCAGCAGTATATGAGTGGTCCAGTTTTTCTACGTCTTGACCAGCCTTTGATTTATCACATTTTTTAATTTTAGCTGTTCTGATAGGTGTGTAGCAACACCTCCTTATAGTTTTAATGTGCATTGCCCTAATGGCTAATGATGCTGAACATCTTTTCATGTTTATCCTTTTGGGGGAAATGTTTATTAATGTCTTTTGCTCATTTTTAATTGAATTGTTTGTTTTTTCTTACTGTTGAGTTTTGAGACTGATATTCTAGAATCAGTCCTTTGTAAGATAGGTGATTTGCAACTATTTTCTCCCAGTATGTAGCTTGTCTTTTCACCCTCTTCATATGGGCTTTCACAGAGCAAAAGATTTCAATTTTGATGAGGTCCAATTTATCTACTTTTCCTTCTATGGATCATGCTTTTGGTATCTTTACTCTTTGGTTTTGAACTATGTAATGCATTAATTTTTTGAAAAATTTAGTGAAAGGGAAAAATAAAAGATGTAAATAATAATACTAAAATACTGCTACTTCAAATCATCTTGCTTACCAGCTTTGAAAAAACACTGACCAATGCACAGTAGGTGCCCCAGGGCATGGGACTGGGGGCCGGTTTCCCAGTAGCTATGCCTGCCAGTAATCCCCGCTCATTCCCTCCCTGCAGATCAACATGTACCTGGTGTCACGTGTCCTGTTTGCCCTGTGCCGCCTGGGTGTGGAGAAGGGCTACATCCCCGAACCCAGGTGCAACACATTCCCGCTGCTCTCCGCGGTGGTGTGGGGGCTGGTGCTGTGGCTCTTTGAGTATCACCGGCCCACGCTGCAGCCCTCACTGCAGTCCTCCATGACCTACCTGTACGAGGACAGCAATGTATGGCAGGACATCTCAGACTTTCTCATCTACAACAAGAGCCGCCCCTCCAAGTGATGCGGTCCCGAGGGGCTTTGGGGGCTCCCACACCTAAGTCGGCTCCAGGCGGTGTCCAGCTGTGGCTCGAGGTTTGGCTGTATCAGCAAAACCCCCAGAGGATCCTGCCTTCCCAAGACCCTGGGCCTCAGTTGCTCACTTTTGTTACCCCAGGGTTCCACTTGCCGAAGTAAAAGCACTGATTTTCACATCCCATCCAGCTACTCTTGAATGGTGGAACAAGGGCTCGAATCAGGCTGATGAGCCTTGGGCCTGCTGTCTGTGCTGCTGACTTCTGTGTGATGGGGGCAATTCACAGCCCTCTCTGGGCCTCAGGGGTCATCAAGCTCAGAGGGGCCTGGAGGTTCCTTTCTGCTGGGTATGGCCTGTCTTCTTCTGATGTAACAGAGGGCTCTTTGCTAGCAGGCAGTGGATTGTAAATCCTTTTTTAAAAAAATAGTAAGTTCCTTATCTCAGGTGTTGTTCTGTTGGAGAGTCTCTAGGGTCACTCCGTCCAACAGAAACACATCGTGAGCCATCTATGCAATTAAAATTTTCTAGCAGCCACATTTTAAAAAAGTGAAAAGAAACAGGTGAAATTAATTTTAATATTTTAACCCAATGTTTCCAAAACCTTACCGTTTCAACACGTAATTAATATAAAAATTAATGAGGTTTTGACATTTAAGTGGTATTAAGTCTTTAAATAATTGGGCATATATTTTAAACTTACAATTAGGACTGGCTACATTTCAAGTGCTCAGTAACCACACATGGCTAGTGGCTACCATATTGGACAGTGCAGATATATGACACTTCCATCCTTGCAGAACATTCTAGTGGACAGTGCAGATTGAGAGCTAGAGGCCCTGGGTTTGAGTCCCCACTCCATCACAATATAACCTTGGGCAAGGTTCTTAAACTCTCAGAGCTTCGATTTCCTATAAATGAGGATAATCATAATAATACTCAGCTTCCACATTGGACTTGAGCAACTGCACCTGCTGTTACTACTACTAATTACTCCCATTTAGTGAGCTCCTACTTCCTATTGGGGGCTTTGTACATATTATTTCTAATCCATACAACGATTTTGTAGGTACGTATTTTGATCTCCATTTTATAGATGTGGAAACTGAGGATCAGAGAGAGGAGACATTTTGCCCCAGGTCACACAGCGAGTATTTGGGTTTGAACCCAAATCTATTTGATTTCTAAGCCCATGATTTTTTTTTCAGTGCCTTGCTTTAAATTTAGAAGCCTAAGCCATGCTATGCAAATGTTAGCTAGTTTATAGGATCTAGGTGGGAAAGGGTTTGTGTGTGTGTGTGTGTGTGTGTGTGTGTGCAAACTCAAGTGATTATAGTGGCCTGGCAAGTGGTATAAATGAAAATGGCAGTGCAGTAGGAAATGGTGGGAACATGGCGAACTGGATCTGATTTTTTAAAAGCTCCATTCTGGACAAATCAAATAGGTCTCCGGGAAGATTTGGCCTATGGGTCACCAATTTGAGACCTTTGGACTAGTAGAAATGCTTCTACTGATGTACTTGACCCAACAGTCTCTGTGTACATTTTAGAAGTTACTAGTAGAAATATGCAGTAGTACATGAGTCACTGGGGATCTTATTAAAATGCAGATTCTGATTCAGTGAGTCTGGGGTGGGGCCCGAGTGTTTGAATTTCTAACAAGCTCCTGGGTGATGCTGCCGCTGCTGGTTCCTGGACCACACTTTGAGTGGCAGGACAGTAGAGAATGGTTAGGGGCCAGGAACTGTTATTATCCCATCTGACAAATGAGGAAACTGAGTCACAGAGCTGTTAGATAATCAAGGTGGGATTATGTCTGACTCTAAAACCTGTTCTCAGTCACTACAGTCTACTGCAAGCTTGGAGTAGGTGATTTTGAAGGTCCTGTAACTCTGTAAAAGCTGAGCACGATTTCGAGGTTATAGGGAGGGGGGAGGTTGGCCCTCTCCAAGTCAGGTTTTGGAGCAGATGCTGTGGCACACCAGCCAGTTTCTCCACTGCCACTGCTGTATCTCTGCCTGAGGGTGCTCGCTTGCCACTGGTACCCTGCGGCAGGTCCAAGGTGCTGGGGGATAAACACATCCTGGGAGCCAGCCCTCAACCAACATCTGACAGGATACCCCACCCCTGCTCCCCCCACCTCTTGGGTGAGGTAACTCAGGGGTGTGTGTTCTACTCTGACTCACAGCGTGCCCCGGCAGAATTGAGCTCTGGCTGCCCACAGTGGTAGCTTGCTTGATGACATACCCTTCCCTGGCTCACATCCTCACTCCACTACCAGTGCTTCCTGGGCCTGCTTCTCATACAAACCACTTGCACTTAGATCTCAGGAACTGCTATAGGCAGAAACCAAAATAAGATTGGTCTCTGGAACAGCAGGGTGGGAGGAAGTATAACATGGTGGTGAGGGACCTCAAGCCCTGTCCCCACTATTTCCTTAGGCAAGTGACTAACCATTCTGTGCCTCTGTTTCCTCATCTGTAAACTAGGAGTTCACACCTCATAGGGCAGTCTTGAGGATTAAACCAGATGATGCCTGTAAAGTGATTACACACAGTGAACACTCAATAAATGCTGGCGTTATTTAAAATAAAGCATCCAAATGTAGAAAGAAGCACGATCAAGATAATTGAACAGAGCCTCGGTTCAGCCTGTCCTACTCTCAGGCCAAAGGTAAAGCCTCGGCTGCCTGCCCTTCCGACGTCCCCCGCTGCTGCTGGGGGTTGGCCGACTCTGCCACCTACTGTCTCTGCTCTCTAAGAATAGGTTTCCCTCACAGATGGCATCTCTCTGAATCCTGCCAGAGCATCTGGTGGCTCCAACTGCACACTCCAGGGAGGAAGGCGGTGTGGTCCTTGCTGAAGAACAAAGCTTCCAGCAGACCTGGGGCGGGGGGTTCCCCAGCTCCTTCCTAGCTGAGCTTCCATCCCCTGATATCTGTAAAATGGGAATTGCCAAAGGGCCTTCGGCACACAGTAGTTGCATCACGAATGCTTGTTCCTGAAGCAGGACAGTTGTTTAATGTGTATTCATTAAGTACCTGCTAAGTCTTCTGACATGCAAGACTTTAAAAAATAATTACTTTTTTTGATCAATATCAGAAATAGTACAAAACCCAAACAGTACAAAAAGTGTATAACTGGGAAAAGTCAGGTTCCCTCCTACACCCAAACGCCAGCCCAATCCCCCTGCTTTGGCAGGGCCACCCACTCATCACCTTTTCCTGTGCAGTCTTCCTGAGATGGTCTATGCACAGCCACCCATCTTTGTCTTACAGGAAACTTTTACATTGCAATGTCATCTCGACTCTCAGCATGCCCTCCGTGTCCTCTGCATGCTTGGTTTCTCTTTGATCAATAATCTGATCTAAAAGTCAGTCCTTTCTTTGAGCAGGTGCCCCATACCCCCACACTTCTTGGGCAGGTCCTTCCTGTGATCCCTGTGGGGTTGTGCTTGATGTTGTGAGCCTTTCAGGAGAGGACGCTCAACGTTCAGGTCTGCGGAACTCCAAGTGAAAGGGGAAAGACAAAAACGAAGTTAAATTGGGGCCCTTCTGCTGCTCAGTTCCTAAATTAGAGCTTGTTAAGCCAGCCCGTGCGAGAGCTGTGACTCATAGGCTGAGACGCCAAGAAACTGCCTCCTTTGATGCTTGCAGCACCGGTCTCACAGCCTAGTCTCCATTGTTTGTTTCTCCCATTCTCTGAGTGCCTTTTAGGTTTATAAGATCCTAAACCAGAGCATTGTGCTGTCCTCCACCTCCCGGGATGAACCCTATGTCACCGCAGTCTGTGACTTCAGATGTCTTGTTCTAGATTCATAGGGAGAGAGCATGACTGTCTTGTTCCAGATTCTTAGAGAGTTGTCTTCTTTCAGCCTTGACGAGCATCTTGGGTGAGAAGGTTTTAATTTTAACCTGAGGGTCTCTTGCAGAATTCACTCTTCTGACCTGAAGGCCTTTTGGGCCCAGGGAAGAGGACAGAGGGAAAGCTGAGTTCTTTTCTCAGTACTGCCTTTAGAGAGGGCTTCCTAACAGAGGGCTCCCCGTTTTCTGAACCTCAAAGCTGTTGTGGATGTCATGATTTAATAACACAAGACAGAAACCAGGTAGAGTTGAAATGCAGGTTGCGGGGCCTCTGCCAGGAATCGTGTTCTCACGTCTCTTCTGAGCTTCTCCCACCAGCCTTTCCTCGTGGGCAGTGGAGGGAAAGAGCAGGACAAAGCCCACGTCAGCTCTTTGAAGACACTCCTTTCTGGAGGTATCTGTTTGTGGGGCTTCTTCTTTTTTTTTTTTTTTTTT